>CAJVPZ010003830.1:0-10578 GCA_910592135.1 Racocetra fulgida | reverse complement strand
CTTTAAATGTAGATCTTTCTCTACTTTTTTAAATAAAGTTTCAACTATGGCATTTACAAAAAAAAAAAAAAAAAAAATTTTGGGCTAAATTAGATTTACTATACAGCACTATATACAGTACCCCTGGTATTTTACAAAAAAGCCAGTCTATATTAAATAATACTCCAAATATCAAACGTTGGAAGGATAATACAAATAATTATTACTGATCACTGGATACGTATCATTTTACCAACAATCACTTCACTGACATCTTAGTTCACCGACAATTAATTCGCCAACAAGTTCATTTCACCGACAATTAATTCACTTACAAGTTCATTTCATTGGCAAGTTTTTTTTATAAACTATACTAACCTTAACTCTAATTCTAGCCTGACTGTAATGGCAATAGCCAGAATTACTTTGTCTGTGCAATGAGCTGTTGGCGAATTAATTATCAGTGAAATGAATATGTCAGTAAATTAATTGTTGGTGAACTAAGCTGTCAGTGAAGTGATTGTTGGTGAAATGAGCACCACCCCTGATTACTATATACTTTGTTATTAAACAGATTAAGCCAAATAAAAGATTGCACTATTAATATGAAAACTGAACTACAAATCACTTGTAAAAGAAAGGATACTATTCCAGAAAAGCACTACCATATTTACGCGAAATAACACACAGGGGCATTATTTAGAATAATGGCCCGAATTAAGCTTAATTTAGGCCAAAATTTGTAATTTGCCCCTGCGCGTTATTTCGCATAAATACGGTATATAGTAATTCAGGCTATATTCTAAATAACATCCATATCTATTATTTTATAACAATATAGTATATAAATTTTTATATTTAAACAAGTATATTTAGTTTTTTTAATCTTTAAAGGTAAGAACATACCTTTATCTTTATTAAAATTCAATTAAACTTCTTATTTATAAGATACTAAGACTAGAGACTCAAACAGAACCATTACTAACTCAAAAATTATAAAAATTATTTTGATTTAAACCTAACAAGTATATATAGTTAATAACTAAATTTAAATAAATGTTTAAGTATTTAAAAATTTTATTAATTTTGATTTATAAATATTCTAAAACTTTTTTAAAAAAATCTATTAAAAATTTAGTTTAATTTTTAATTAATATAAAATAGTATTTTATTTTGATAAATATTAATAACAGCCTAAAAACAGTATAATTATATATAAATTAGTTTAGCTTATTTTAAAATAAAATAAACATGTTTAAATTATTTAAAAAATTAATATTATAATATATCATTTACAATATAAAACTAATTTAACTTTATAAAATAGTAATAGCTATATTTTTAGTAGCTAAAATATTTATTTATATATAAAATATTTATAAAACTTAATATTATATATAATTGAGATAAAAAAAACTTAAAATAAGAAAAAATCACAATTTTATATAATATTAAACTATTTAATAAAATTCAAAATAAAAATTAATAAAACTTGATATGCTTATTTGATTTGTAAGTTATTCATGTCTCAGGTTACCTTTTCTATAAAAATTAATATAAAAATTAATATCTAATTGCAAATTAATAATTTATACATAATAAATACCCTATTTTTGCTCTATATTCTTAAAATTAAAAATAAAATCAAATTTTAATTAGAGTAAATTTAAACCTAAAATTCAAAATCAATAAATCCTTGCATGCCTAACTAACCAAAATATTATGTATATACTCACCTATGCAGAAATATTTATTGTACTCTAATTATACAAATTGTTAAATTCTAAAATATAGCGAAAGTAGTTATGCAATTACTTAATACAAATACTTAATACTTACTCGCTGTAAGTTAATTTAATTTATTTAATCATTTAAAGTATTAGTAAATTTTCGAAAAATTTATTTGAACAAAAAAATAAACATGTTTAACTTACGCTCTGGTAGGAAATTTATTTTAAAAATTAACAATTTTTAGTAAAAAATTGTTATTAATAATATATACTACTTACTTGCTAAATTAATATACAATTTTGATGATTAGCAATAATATTTTTGATTAAACAAATTGAATATATTTATACTCACAATCTAGTAATAAATAAATTTATATTGTCAGAAATTATACACAAAAACTTTGATTACATTTTCAAATAAATTAATTTTATACTTACTCCCTGAAAGTTATTATAATATAACATTAACGATTTATTATATAATTCCGATTAATGAATAATTGTAAAAGTTACACATTATACTCACTCCCTGATTAAGCGATTTATTAGAAATATTAGTTATTAAGATCAAATTTTTATTTGATAAATAAAACATATACTCACACACTGATAGTGATGTTATTTAAAATTAAATCATGAAATTTTGGCTTAGCAGATGAATATTTGCTGTTTAATATATACTTACGTGCTAATAATTATGAATTTAAAAAATATTTTAGCGAAACTTTAAATTAAAATAAATACATTTAATACTTACGTTCTAGAAGATGTGAATTAAAAGCAAATTAATATGTTATTACTAATTCATCATAAAATTTAATTTGCATATATACATTATTGAAAATCATACTAACTGACTAGTAGTTTAAGAATTATTCAGTGACAATTTCTTATAAATTATTTGCAAATAGATTTATAATAGGTTTTACTCACATACTTTAATTCATATAATTTATAGAAATATTGTTTAATTAAATTTAATTCTAACAAATATAGGCAATCAAAATTTTATACTTACATCCTGATATTTTGATGAAATTATATATTAGTATAATTTAACGATTATAGGTAATAAGTATTAACTCACCCCCTAAAAGTTGATAAAATTAATTCAGTTGCTAAATATTCAACTTAATTAAATTGTTGTTTTGCTGTTTTTTATACTTACTTGCTAGTTAATATAACAAATAAATTTTGTTAGTATAGTTCGTTGTAAGTAGTGATGGGATAACACTCTAGCATAACCGCTCAAATTATTGCATAATAGGGCTTAAACACATGATTGTTACTCAACATTATATAATTTTTCAAGAAATTTTTATTATGAAACTTTATCAAATTATGTGTGACAAATAATTTAAATTTCGTATGTAAATGAATTTGATAGTTATGCTAGGTTCGTCCTGATGCGATCCAAATTTGTTATTTGAACTTGTGATGTGGTTGTGACGCTTAATCAATTTGGTCCCATCATTAATTATAAAAAATATATTCAACCTTTATACTCACATCCTATAATTTATTTCATTTAAGTGAGAATTCATTATAAAAACTTCGTTTAACAAATGATTATATGCAAATGAACTTACGTCCTGGAATTTATTTAAAATATTATTAAGACATTATTTAGTTTATTACTAAAAAATTCTGATTAAAAACAATCTCAAGTATCTCTCTCAATGAATTCGATAAAGAATCCGATTTGCTAGTTTAGTAGGACAAACTAATCAAATTCTCTGTTACATTGAGAGTAATACTTGAGAACGCATAAATAAATAAATTGAATATTCAAACATACAAACTGGTATATGAATTATTTGAAGTTAAAATTTAATACTTTCATTTAAAAAATTCAACACAACACTAAAATATACTCACAATCTGGTAATTTACGTAATTTTATTTAGCATTAATTTTTTTAAGGTTCAATTTAAAAAGTGAATTATAATTAAATTTATAATTACTCGCTGATGAATTTGGTGAATTATTCATTAGTATACCTAAGAAGAAATCTGATTTAAAGAATGAATTTACATAATTAAACTTATACTTACTCGCTATTAGATGATATATACAAAATATGTATTTAATATTAAATTATTTAATCTTAATAAACGACAATAATAAGAGAAACACTCACTTTCTGGTAATTGAATTAAGGCAAGTTTTAATATTTATGAAATTGTTAAGCATAGTCACATCCCTCTATACCGAATCCATATAAATTAAACATTTGATAAACTCTAAGAGAGCAGAACTTAAAATTTACAATTGTCTAAAAGCGAGATTTTTTGCATCGAATTTCCTTTGATAAATTCGGTATAGAGAGATCGACTTTACATGAATTGGCGTTAATTGACGTTTGTACATACAGTCTGTAGTAGATATAATTATGGAAGATCATTTAATAATAATTCATAAAATATTGAATAGATGGTTAATTTTATTGTCTCAATATTTGATTTTCAATTAAAAACTATTACTCACTGGCTGATGTTTGGTGTAACTTATTTAGGAATTATGTATGAAATTATTTATAAAAACACTTGAAGTAGTTCTTCACTTACTCACTAGCGTTTATTTTAAACATCATTATTATAATTACTATTTACAAAAACAATAAATAGAACCTTATACTCACTCACTAGTAGTTATATGTAAATTATTTTAGAAATAACTCGTTGTAAATTGCTATTAAAAATAATTTATACTTACTCTCTGATAATCATGAGTATTTATTAAAATTTAGTGCTACTAATCTTTGAAACTTTGAAACATATAAACTCACGCGCTGATAGTTATGATATTGTTTATCATTAGTCATCTGAATTATAAAATATACTTAAGGAATTTACATTTAAATATATTTCATACGTACTTGCTAGTATTCGATATAATTTATGTAAATATTTGTTATTTTATTTTGAATAGCAAATATACATTCAACTTACTCCCTGTAGTAATATAATAATTTAGCCCAAAAATATATTGTTTAGCAAATGAACGTATATAATTGAATTTATATATTTACCATCTGGTAATTGATATAATTTATTTAGGCATTAAAATTAAACCTGGTAGCAATTCACTTATAAACTTATACTTACAAGCTGGTAGTTGGCAAATATAAAATTGTTAAACGCGTGTTTAATAATTCATGTAACTTGCCAAATTAATATATTAATATATAAATTGACTTACTTCCTGTAATTGATACAATTAATTATAGAATATTTGACTAATAAAATTCTATATAAGATTTATACTCACATTCTGGTATTAATATAATTTAGTGCGTATTATTTTAAGTATTATTTTTAAAATTTTAATTTTAAATATAAATACAATACATAATAGAATTTTATACTCACACACTAGTAATTCGATTGATGCATTTTAGCAGCAGTTCATTACAAAATACTTATTTTACACAAACTATGTCGCACTTACATCCTATTATTGATGCATTTTACACAATCGTTGAATAAATGTCATTGTTAGAAAGAAATATTCTTAATATACTTTATACATACCGACTGATGGTTAATCATTTAATCAATAGATGAAATAATGAAATAATGATAATCATTTATTACGAAAATGTTGGTTTAAAAGAAATCGATCGTCATACTCACGTTCTGATAATTTGATTTAAGAAAACAAAATTTTATTAGGAATAATTTGGTGTGAAATTCTGATCCGAATGAAATGTATATTCAAACTTACTTCCTAAGGATGAATGTAATTGAGTAGCAGTTCATTTTGAAATTTGATAATACGTAATTGGATACGTATCATTTCACCGACGCTAGTTTCGTAGACATAACATTTCACCAACAAAAAATTACCGAATGTCTATTTCACCGACAATTATTTCGTAGACAAGTTTATTTCACCGACAATTTATTTCACCGAAGCTCAAATTTTTTTTTATAAATTCCACCAACCTTAACTCTAATTCTAACCTGACCCTAACAACAATGACCAGGATTATTTTGTCGGGTGAAATAAGTTTCGGTGAAATGGAAAATAAATGTCGGTGAAATAATGTCGAATTGTTGTCGATGAAATGTTATTTCTACGAAACGAGCGTCGTGAGCTTAACCGACGTAATTCTACTTACTTGCTAATAGATTATAATATATTATTTAGCAATAATTCTTATTGAATTTAACCAATTAATATATAAATTAAATTTAATTTTACCTCCTAATATTTAATAATATTTTTAAAATTGAAAAAAATTTTATCCCAAATTTATGGAAATCGATAAAAAAAAAAATAGATCCTATACTCACAAACTATTAATCAATGCAATGTGTAATTGTTTAATAAATAAATTTTTAATTTCTAATTTTAATGGATGAGCATATTAAAGTGGAATTATACTCACTCACTGGAGTAAATGCAATTTATTTAATAAATATTCTTTAAAAAAATAATCATACGCTTTCAAACTTACTTTCTATAAGTTGATAATTTATGTATAATTGTTTAAACTAATACATCGTGAGATTTCGTTTAATAAAAAATAAATTTTACACTCACAAACTATAGTTGAAATTGTAAAAATATTCGAATTAACATTTAACACTAATTTATTACTTTCAAAATGAACCTTATACTTACGAGCTGGTGTTTTATGTAATTTATAGATACTTAGTATAAATCAAAAATTTTCATTAATTAAATGAATATTGAAAATTACCCTCTTATAAATGAAAATATTTATGCAGTCATTTATTGTATTAATTTCATTGTTCAATTTAACGACTGAAACGAATACTTATTCAAATTTAAACTTACGTTCTGATAATTTAAAGAATTTACGTAAATATCTAGATTTTCAACTCGAAGTAAATGATAATTAATAATTTCATTCTTTGTACTCACATATTACTGATTAATATTTAATAATTTAAGTGTTAATAACTATAATCAGTCGAATTTACACTAATAATCTAATTTTGAACTTACAAGCTGATATTATAATTGATTGAAATAAAATTTAGGTTTGATTTATTTTAATAATAACTGCACTAACGGGCCTATACTACCTCCTGTAAAATAAGTTATATTTTAATTTATTGTAAAATTCTTGTTTAAATGTAATAAACTAACTTATTTCCTGATAATTAAATGCTATTCAGTAATGATCTGATGTCAAATTTTAATTGAATAAATATATATGCTATACCTCCTGATAGTTGTCATAATTTTAAGTCAGATAAATTATTACAATATTTCAAATTAATATCAAATGTATTGAACTTACATGCTATCAATTAATGTAAATGAATTATTATTCAGTTCACGGCGAAATTCTGATTGAATCAGTGGATATACGAAATTGAGATTTATACTTACTTGCTGATATTTGATGCAATGAATCGTTATGAATTCTGATTTAATCAATCAATCAATCAATATATATATATATATAACATTATACTCACTCGCTGGAAATTAATAATTGAAATCCATTAGCATTAATTCAAAATTCTAATTTGAAGACAAATATCGTACTTACTCCCTAGAATATATTTGATATGGTCGATTGAGCATTAATAATAATCCATTTTTAAAGGTTGTTTTAATAAATGACTATGCATATTCAAACTTACTTGCTGTAATTTGTGAATTATGAATTTATTAATATTTGGCAATAATTTATTGTGGATATTGTGGAATGTTGTTCTGAAGATAGTGATATATGATCGACTTACTCCCTGATGATTCAAGCAATTATATAATTAGAGTTTATTTTCAATTTATACAAACAATTTAATAAATATATAATAAATTTTTACTCACAAACTTATAATATAATTAATTAAATATTATTCATAATTAAATCATCATTATAATTATAATTTAAACATGAATCAAACGAGATCTACTCACGCGCTGTAAGTTTATGCAATTTATGTTACTTAGATATTAATGAAATTCTAAACGCGAATAAGTAAATAAACTTACTCCCTGGAAGTAAATTAAAGTAACATAATTATTATATCATCAATTTATAGAACATGTACAATTGAATACTCACGCCCTAATAGTTAAGTTCAATTTGTATAATTATTAAAAAAGTCGTTGATACTAGTTCAAACATGTGATCTAATTTTATACTCACATACTGGTAATTAAAGCGATGTGATTTATTATAATATTTCAAATTAATAATTGAATGTTAAAATAAGACTTTATACTCACTATCTGTAAATTGGTTGTAATTAATTACTAAAGGTATATTTTGACACACAAAATATGGAACAGAGCTTACTCTCTGGTGAAATATTGATGCGTATAATCTTAATAAATTTTTCTTAAATACCGGGTTAATAATTTACTTAATTTAATTTAATACTTACTCACTAATTAATACAATATTTGTACATTTAGTTCTAATTAAAGCAAATATAAATAACGGATTTATCACTTGAATTTATTACTTACAAACTAGTAATTAATGTATTTTATATAAGCTTAGAAATTTCACAGTAAGGTTTTGATTTAACATATAATAGAATTTGGCTCACATGCTATAATTCATTTAAAACATCGTTTAGTGCAAGTTTTTAATAAATGAATTTGTTAAATTTTTCCACGTAAGGATGCCTTAGGCGCTTAATTTAATACTCACTTCCTAAATAAATGAATTATGACAATAATTTGCATGTTAATTCTGACTTAGATTTTAATTTACTGGAAATCATTTATATATTTTCAAACTCACTTCCTGTAAACATGCATAAGCATTTAATGATTTATTAGTAAAAGTTTGTTAAACAGTATATATAAATACATATCATCAAAATTAATACTTACACGCTAATGAATGTAATTTACGCAAACGTTTGGGGTATTATTTAGCGAAATTTGACAGCAAAACTTAATTCAAAAAGATTATATTTAAACTTGATGCTTACAATCTAGTAGTTGATATAAGAAAATTAGAAGCACATTTATAACATAATTCTTGTTTAAAATTTTGTAATATATAATACTCACTCGCTAATATTTATGTAATAATTTATTAATTGTTATTTAAGGGTAATTTACTCCGAACTAAGTTAATTAATGAACTTAATACTTACTCCCTAAAAGTCGCGATTCACATATTATTTATTAATAATGTGTCATGAAATTTTGAATAATAAAATATATATTCAACTTTATACTTACGCTCTATTAATTGGTATTAAATGATTATGAAATTATAATAGGTTTAATAATCGAATGTATAATATCGAATTTTATACTTACTCTCTAATGTTTATGCAATTTAATCATTTGAAGTATTATTAGTATAAATTTTAACTAGCCATCTGTAAAAACTAAATTTATACTCACTTCCTGATAGTTGTTTGAAACATTATATAGCATCAATTCATTATGAATATGATTTATAAAATGAAAAATGTGTTCAAACTTACTTTCTGTAATAAATAAAATATAGTTAAAATTTGAGAATTTTTTAACTGAAGATGTGTTCATTTCTATACTCACCCACTGTAATTTTATTTTAGTATATTAAATCATTGATTAACTCTGATTTATTACCCACTGCATTATACTCACCTGATAATATAATTTACAGGCCATTAAATATTATTCTGATAGAGAACATAAGAATAGAACTTTGTACTCACGTAGTGGTGCTTAATACAATTTGTGATTATTAATTAGTTCAAAGTATAAATTAGTACAAATTCATTGTGAAAGACTAAGGGAACATTAAACTCACTCCCTAGCAGTTAGTATGATTGTTTTAAATATCATTTAGCGCTAATTTTTCAAAATTCTGATGATGCAAAAAGTATTGAGCTTTATACCATCTGTAGTTGATATTAGTTATGTTAGTATATTTTCAAATTTGACAAATTAATATACATAATTGATATTAATACTCACTTTCTGGTAAATTAACGTAATTTATATAATTTTTAGTTCACCAAATAATTGCAAAGTTATAATTTAACAATTTGAGATAAAACCTAGTACTTACTTCCTAGATAAAATGTAAGTAGTTAGCAATATTTTCCCATTTAAAACATAAGAAATATTTATGCTTACTTCCTAGTAATTTATGCATTATTTAGCACTAATTTATTGAGATTCTGATTAAAGATGATTGAGTAGCAAGCGTCTTACTCACAAACTTGATAAATATAATTATGAAATTATTAAAATAATTATTTAACATTAATGTATTGCGAAATTGTGGCTTAAACAAATGTACATAATTAAAATTTATACCAACATTCTATTAAAAAATTCATATATCCATTAATTATGAAATTGTAAATTTATATATTTATATATTTATTGAGCTTTACACTCACACTCTAGTGGTAAAAAAAGAAGTCAATTGAAATATTGTTTAGCATCAAATTGAGTTAATTTTTGACACAATAGAATAATATACAAATTAAGCCTACTTTCTAAAATCGTTTAATAGCCATTTAGCATTATATATTTGATTAAATAATTTAATATAATCGAATTTCACACTCACAACCTAATTAAGTATTATATGTTAATAAACAATTAAGAATTCATATATATTAAAAGTATTTAACTTACGAGCTATTATTTGATATAATTTGAATAATTGTGAATTTAATTAACAAATGTACGGATATACAATATGTTCATACTCACTCCCTAATAGTTTATGTAATATATTTGAAGTATTAATTGGCATTAAATTATAATTTAATAAATTGCAAGAGCTGCACAAATTAGAACTTACTTCCTAGTGTTTCAAATATTTGTAATGATATTATTAGCTTTTAGCAAATTAAGATCAATTTTTAACTTATCGATATTTAACTTACTTCCTGTAATTTTTGTTACCATA
>CAJVPZ010003829.1:0-10578 GCA_910592135.1 Racocetra fulgida | reverse complement strand
CTAAATACTATTTGTAGAATTTTTAAGATTTTAGACCGGTTAGGGTTATATAGGGGTGGCATTAACAAAAATGGGGGGTGGCAATAACAATTCCTTTAATTTAATAATTATATATATATATTAGACCATACAAACTTGGTTTTCATATCACCAATTGGCCTCTCATGACCCACCGGCCCGGATTTTTTTAAAGAAATTTTTATACGTAATAAAAAAAAATTTTATTTTTATTGTCTCACAACCGGGTACCCGGTAAAAAATTTCATATGTAAAAAATTTTTTAATAAAGCTATACAAACTTATATTATCGGTCTTCATAACACCGACTAAACTTTAGTGACCGGTAACAGATTTTAAATTTAAAAACAGAATTTTTTAATAAAAATTTTATTGACACTCAGCCAGAATACCTGGTAAAACGATTTTATATTTTAAAGAATTTTTTAATAATCACATACATATGAACAAATTTGTATTTTTACTGGGCATGAAAGGTGATCTATCATTTCACAAAATTGAATAAAATTTGAATCAAATTACTATATATGCTATGTAGCCTACACATCTTGCATATGAAATACACATTACTCCTATAAAAAATTTTCGAAAAACGTATCCTGGCTTTTTCCAGATTATCGTTCCAGAAAATGCTCATTTTTCGGAACAAAACATACAAATTCTTTATCATTTCCATAGAATCCCAGTAATTTTTGGGTAGAAATCAAACCCGGATAAGATTTGCTTCTAATCTTTTGTACTTCATTATAATTAGAAGCCGGGGTTTGATTTTTATCTGGAATTTATTAAGATTCTATGGAAATGACCAAGAATTTATGTATAACTGCTCGATACGTAAGTATCGAGGCAGTGTTTGTCTCGAATCAACTCGGGTTCAGACATGTGACATGCCCCGATTACAGTCACATGTTCGATCGATTGTTCGATTCAAAGGTTTAGTAAGTATGAGGTAATTGTCTCTTTCGGGTATTTGATAGTTATGCGTTTAGTATGGCTATTAGGTAATTAGTAAGTAATCGATCAGTATAGTATAAATGGGAAACTTGGGTAATTATGAGGTAATCGGTGAGTAATCGTTAAGTATATATTAGGGTCGTTAAGGTGGATAGGTAAAGATAGCCTTGTTTCTTCTGCAAAACCCGATTTTCGATCTGGTTACATTGATCCCACCTCCCCTGCCCCAATCAAGTTAGTTTTTCAACGTGGCCTGTCGAGACGACAGTCATGCTGGGTAAGGCCGGGCGTGGTTAACAATTTTGTATTATGGCCTGTCGGACGGCAGTCATATGTTATGCTTTTTTCTTGTGACCTGTTAAGAAACAGCCTTATTCATGTACAGTTTTTCTCTGACCTGTCGAGACAACAGTCATGTGAAAAGATATAAAAAAAAAAAAAAAAAAAAAGAGGGGAGGGAAAGAAAAAGGGAATCGATCCTAGTTAAGCTGCGCAGATTGCTCGATAAGCAGGAGAAAAACCCATTTGTGTTTTCATAGTTAAATCCTGATATAAGAGACAAACAAATGTTTTTTTTCAAAAATTTTTTATAGGGATGATCATCACCTATATAATAAAATATATTATAACATGTCAGTATCGTCGGCCAGATTAGAATACTAAATGCAACGGTATACAATGAACTTTTAACAGTTGTTACGCAAATCACGGGGATAAATTTTTTACTATGAAATTTGAGTGATCGACATTCATATGATCAAATTGCAACGGTAGGCCCTTGTCAAACGGCATTTTCAGGGGTTTCTAAAAGGAAATCACACTTACAAGACTAGGCATAACAGTTAAACTACACAAATACTTTCTTGTTTTTTAGTTTAAACTGAGAAAAACAATAAATCTAAGAAAGATCACACTGTCAAAAACAGCCTTCTGTTTTATTTTTTATAGTACCTGCAATACATCAGAACCTTCAAAACTTTTTAAACAAATTTCACAAACCCATCTAAGAATATAAATTTCTGAAGGTGCTAAAATAAAAATTTTAACTAAAGGGTGTGGTGACTTAGTGAAGTTGGTAAGTTGTTATACCCCCAAGCGGCAGAACAAGAGTTTGAATCCCACTGACAATGAAATTCGGATTTTACAGAATGTGTAATGATATACTGTGTGACATCCTGAGGGGTGGTAGCACCTGTAACCTTGGTCGTACCAGCTTGTACTAGGAGGCTGCGTAATATATGGGTTATGCAACTATGTAAAAATCAGGGCTCAGGCTCACAGCATACGGAAGCCTGCTTGGCAAGATCTGAACAAGGAGGTAGTGAAGATCTTTGACGATACTGCAGAAAACTGGAACCAGAAACTGAAGAATTAGACACAAAACCCTGGGGCAAGAAGGGTCTACCAACCTGGCCACCGGAGTCGCACCGGAGGAAAAGATCCTATGCTACAGAATTAGGAACCAAGAGAAGTAGAACCGGAAGACACTTAAAGCCTAGGTACAACGATTCATCTGGGTTAACTGGTTTGGTAGTTGGAGAGAGATCGGTGAAAAGACTGGTTTGATGCGGGTATCAGGATTGAAACGAATCTTATAAGGGCATGGGTACTGAAATTGTGCAATTTAATGGTTCACCCTGACTGTTAGTGTCAGTTTTGGCCGTTGCAGAAGGTATCTGAAGTCTAATCTGGAAATGTGTGGGACATAGAAAGATTAGGGAGGTAAATCTATACCTCCTCTAAGGTAACCTGATAAGTATGAGAACCCTATTGGGTTATCTATAGAATTAGAACACAAGTAGTAAGCAGATGTCGATCTGGGTGGTCTCATTGCAGCAGCACGAGGTTATAAGCTAGTGTGATTGGGGTGGTGTTACAGGATGGGGACACCAGAGGGTTTAAATGGGTAATCCTATAGTTGGATTGTAGGTACGGCATTTAGTGTAAAACCTTCGGGTGTTTCTTAAATAGGCAACCAAAAGTTGCACATGTGGCTAAAATGTACTCTTGTTAACCAAGATTGTAATACTAAAAATACCTAATAAAATTCACTGGTTCGCGACATTGCAAAGGTTAAAAAAAAAAAAAAAAAAAAAAAAAAAAAAAAACTTTAACTTGTGAGAAGGTATGCACTTCATGTTTAGATTATATTGTTTTAACAAGAGATCTATAGAAACATAGTTAAATTTTTTTTTTTTAATTCTTAGAAGATGCTTAGATTATATTGTTTTAACAAGAGATCTATAGAAACATAGTTACATTTTTTTTTTTTAATTCTTAGAAGACACTTGGATTATATTGTTTTAACAAGAGATCTATAAAAAAGTATATACATTTTTTTTTTTAATTCTTAGAAGATGCTTAGATTATATATTTTAACAAGAAATCTATAGAAACGTAGTTATATTTTTTTTTTAATTCTTAGAAGACGCTGTGTAGCATACATAATATAGTCTTATTTTTGTATTTTGAAATTATTCACATTAATCATAAGAATTGTAAATTTAGAAAAGAAAAATATATATGTATAATATTAATTCATTTTTTAAATAAAATTTATTGTAAAATATAAAAATTTATTTTATTTTATTTTTAATAAACAAATTACAAAAAAATCGTTACATTTTTGAAAAGCATTAACTGATTGACTAATACAAGCCACTCTTGTTATGGTGAGTTCTCATTATAGTGAACTATCTGTTATAGTAAAAACTATTTTGTAAAAAGCCTCTCGATATAATGAAAAAACTTTTACAGCCCAATTGTTTCATTATAATGAAAATTATTTGTAAAAATAATGCTACGGTGCTCTAAATGACATTTTTGATAGACCTGATAAATCTAAAAAAAAATATTATAAATATCTATTATGTGTAGCTTCCAAACTGCAAAAAAATCATGCTTAAAAAAATTAATAGTATTATATCCAATTTTTACAAAAAAATAAAAAATAAAAAACAAATTATGGAAGAATTCTTGTATGAATATTCATTTGACTATAAAGATTTTAGTCAAGAATTCGATATAAACATTAAAGATCAAGAAATAAATAATGAGACACTCACATTTGATTAGCATTCATTAAAAAAGTTGAGAAAAATCATATCTTAATCAATCAATGAATCTGATGACGAATTGTCTGAAAGTGATAATGAATTTTTTCAGAATAATAATAAAACAGAAATATCTGAAGAACCTGAAGAACCTGAAAAACTAATTCCTCTGCCCACAAATTATAATATTAAAGTAATGCGTTGTGTTATTATTGACAATGATAATGATGACAATATAATCCAAAGATGCATCAACTCAGCAAAACATTCTTTAAAGCAACTATTTGGTGTATGAGAAATTGCTTCTCAAGTTGCTTAAGAAGTTGGAGGTGATATTTTAGCACTAAAAATTTGCTTGCGTTATCTAAATTATGATCAAAAAACTGTATATAAATTTAGTTTAAAAGATCTGACCACTGAGGAAAGTGTGATAAACCCATGTTGCTGCCTATTTTGTAACAAAATATTTTTTTATACAAGGTAAAACATGTGAAAAGCATACTTGAAAAGTGTGTAGATATGCAATTCAAGCTCTATATCTTGGATTGTTTTAGTGCCTAGTGATGACTAAATATAAGAATTTATCAGAAAAGTTAAAACAATCAGCTTCTAATGATAGAGCTCGTTTTATTTGTTGTGACTGCTTTGTAAAAAATGGAGTTAATCTGCCTTCATATACAGAAAAAGAACAACATAAGGATGAAACCAAATTGTGTTTGAAGTTTTTTGCTAATTGGATTGAGCAGAATACCGAATGTGGAGATGATTCTATAAAGGACAACCTATTAAAAGAACTAATCAAACTCTTCGATAATATAATATACTCAAAGAGCAAGATCAAAGTGATGAACCTTCTTCAATTTCAAGTTGTTTTTTAATAAAAACAGCATTTGTATTAAAAAAGTCAAAGTTGAAGAAGAACAAACACCAATACTAAAAACCACCACATACTTAATTCTTGGAAAAATGCTCACTTCTTCCATATTACAGAAGCGATCTGAACTTAAAAAAAAGCTATCGTCCCTTGAAGAACCCGAATCCATGGATAAATACTATCTAGCTATGCCATCTTCACTTGACAATTTTTTTTATAGTTTGATTTTAACTATAAAAGAAAAAAAATTGCAAGTATTGGCTAGAAAAAGAAAAAAGCGAAATATGCCTCCTCCACAGTTAGAAAGAAGAAAAATCGAACTAATTTCTTCTTTTTTCAATTCTGTGATACTTACCATTGCTTTTTTCTGCTGAAAAATATGGCTTACGCATATTCTCTCTTCTCTTTGCTAACAACCAAAGATGATGAGAGTTTTGTACAAAATTCATTATACAGTTTGGGTAGTAGCATATATAAGAGATTATAAAGTTCGCATCAAAAAAACAAAAATGTCTGCTGCAGATTCTTAGTCAAGACTTAACAAAAATCTGAATATTTTAAATATCACGGCTATAGATAATATTGATATGAAAGATATGACCTTCCAATATGATAATATTTTTGAAAAAGTTCATAAAACTGCACACGCAACAGTAAGAATAGTTTTTCAATTCCAATGTTCAGAGCTTGCCAACTTGAATGACGATTCGATAGAAGACTACACTCTTTTTGGCATAAGTCCTATTATGAAACAATGGCAAATAAAAGTAGATTTAGTCTTTGAACAATTAGTTAATCAAAGGCTAACTTTTAATATTAAACATATTAATGAAGCTATTAAAAAAAATATAGATTCAATGATGTTTATTGATCCCCCGAATGTTATGATTCTTAAACTGGGAAAAGCTCTAAACAAAAATGAGCATATTCACAATGCCATCAATATATATCTAGAAGATTTCAGTTATACAGAAGATGTTGTGTTAAATTTAGTATATGATGAGGTGATATATCGTCACATGAAAGACTACAAAAATGAAGACCAAACTATGTATAGTATTCTAGGTCAATGGCATACAAGCAAAGCAATGTGTAGTGCATTAATTGCTGCTTTTTCAGGTTATAGGCTTTTTGGACTTGCTGCACGGCTTGATGTTAAGTTTCTTGATAAACTCGAACAAGTTGTTGACTATCAGGCAACATTTTGCGTACTTGAACTTCTTTAGATAGCTATAGGAATCGCAATTTATCAATATACTAAAAAAAAAAATCTCTATTAGCGATATTCCCGAAACAAATAACAAAATATTAAAAGTGTGATATAATTTTTATCAATGAGCAGGATACTTGAAACTGCACAAGCTTGGTATTCGAATAGGAAACTTCGATCTACAAATGCACAGCTTGATAGTATTTGAATTGTTATTTCACATTACAAGAAGATATCGATATACAGAGTCTATAGCGTGATTTATATCAGATATTCAAAATAATCCACAGCTTCTTCAAAATCTTCAAATAGTGCCTTCAATTAATTTGACTCAAAAAGGGCATTCATTATCTCGCTATTAATGAGAGTTTAGAAACATACGGAGTAAAGTTTCTAAAAAAAAATATGTCTGGTCATGCTTTAAATTTAAAAAATTTAAACCTGAATATTGAAGCAGCACAAGCAGAATATGAATGGCAGTTTCAGTATTTATCAACAATTATTCAATAAGCAGAAGTCCGTGGTCTATCAAAAATTGCCAAGAAGTTAATTGAAAACTAAGTAATAAACTCATAGTAGAATTTAGTATCGAAGATCTAGAAACTTGCACATTATTTGCAGAAACTATGCAACTTACAGAAGATGGATTCTGACGAATGTTTACTTGCTATGAATTAGGAATCCAAAAGATGAATGATATTGTGCAAAATGTTTCTGTACAAATAAAAATAAAATTAGGCGAACAAGTTCTAATATCTATGAAAATAACAAAAAATAAAAAGAATGTAAGAACAAAACCTAAACAAGCAGCAGCAGAAGGATCTCAAGCTTCAGAATTATATGAAGATATGGAACTTAAGGATGTTAACCAAGACCTACAATCTCAAGTTTTAGAATTATGTAACAATATGGAAATTAAGAATGTCAACCAAAACTTACAACAAAAAAAATAACATTCGACACACACATCCAAACCTATCGAAGAACAAATTCTCACAAAGCTTGAAGAGTATAAAGACTCTACTGCATTATCTGGGGAAGTTGTTCAGGAACTTGTTGATGAGTTAAAAATTTATACCGATTATTGGAATTCAAAACGAATTCAAGATCAATAGTATAATTGATATATAAGACCAAGAAAACAAAAATTCCGGTTCTAAATTTAAAATTATAATTGTATTTAATTAATAATAATAATAAATAAATAAAAATTATTTAAATTATTTTAAAAAAAAAGCGAATTATAAAAAAAACTTCGAATTAATATGATCTACATATCTGTAAAACAGTTTTTCCTGATTTTCTTCATTATGCTTATAATGCACCAGCCTTTTGCAGATGCATTTTGGTGAAAGCTCTCACTTTGGTGAATCTAAAGATCTATTTTTTATACCAGGTACTTGAAAACTAGAGAAAGATCAAGCGAAAGAAGGCAAAATAATTGTATACTTTCGAAGCTATATTACTTTACAAGGAAAAGCTTATTTTTGATATTTTTTATATCTTCTGATTCGTAAAGACCTTGGCAAAAGATTTGTTTTAAGAAGCATTGTATGTTAAAACTAAGGTATCAGGTGAAATTTTTAAAAATGTAAATTCGTCGATTTGTGTAATTTATAAAAATCATATGATAAAATTTTGGATGTGACGAATCGTGTGACTGTTAAAAATATAATACGACAGGGTAAAACCCACACAGTAAATTAGTAAAATCTGTTACATAGATCATATGGGGTGCAGACAATAGAAACAGCCCATTTTTACATTTTTTTGAAAATTGAGTTTTTATTAGATTAATATAAATTTTGACATGATTAACATTTTTCAATTATAAATGAAAGTCGATTTGCATAATAAAGAATCAAGATAATGTAAAAGAAAAATCACACAAGGCTTCGTAGAGCCAACACATCACGAGATTATCTGATAGTCACCTGCTACCTTTAGCCAATCAAAATCGTGAAATTTGATTAATCCCGGATTAGTCCGAAATCAAAACAAATGATTAAACTCAATTATCTCAATAAGATAAATGTAAAAATGGGCTGTTTCTATTGTCCGCACCCCACATGAGGGTGAAATTCGCTTTTGCATAATAAAAAACGTAGCTAAGCGCGGATTTCACCCTAACATGATCTACGTAGCTAATTTACAACGCGGGTTTCACCCAGTCCTAATATAATTACATTTGTGAGCTGATAGATCTATAAATTTATGTGTAGGTGCTTGATCTAGTTGAAGTCTTTAATGTTCTTACAACAAAAGAAATGTTTAAAAACTATTGAGCCAAATTTCATGCTATGCCAAAAATTGGATACTTAAAGAAAATGTAACGTCTTCTAAGAGCATGGATGAGTGAAATAAAACATTTCTACTAGCGATAAATTAAAAATAGCTTTGATTAGTAAAAGTTTATGTCGCAGTCTTTGTAAAATGCAAGTTTTTAAAACTACCTAAAGCTATAGTTGCTACAATTTACGTATTTAGTTGGATTTCCAGACATTCCGAAAACAAATCAATTTAAAAATTTTTGTTGCGGCTGAAGCTGGAAACGGCTGAAGCTGGAAATTTTAAATATTTTAATATGAAATTTTCAAATTTATTTGGGATGCGTTTTTTTAGCTTTTTTTTCATGGTTAGATTAGGATTTAGGGTTAGTTTTGATAATGAAAGAGTATAAGTGGATTTTGGCAGGGTTTATATTTTTAAATTAGGGTCCCTGATTTCCCGCTTCAGCCGTTTCCAGCATCAGCCGCGACAATTTTTATCATAAATTTCATTAAGAAAATTTCATTAAGAAAATATTCTTTTGTGGTAGAATGCACTGAAGATCAATAATATGATTGGGCAAATTTCGGCGCGAAAATCAATCATAGGCGTGAAAATCAATAATCTTTATGCCGTTTTTTTTTTTTTCATTTAGCTAAAAATTATAACGATCTAATTTTAATTAGTGTTTCATTGATGATTTTGGTAGTTATGCCAGGCGAATTAAGTGTAACGATTATATATAAATGGGTTCTTTCTTAAAATAAATCTTAGTTCAAAATACATATTATGAATGCTGATAAAATAAATTTCATAAAGGATATATATGCATTCAATTACGCTAGGGATGTTAAAGTCCGGTCCGGTCCGACTCCATGAGTCGAGTTTTACAGCTGTTACAGCTGTTCTCATAAATTCTGGAAAATTTGGCAAAAGTTGACCGACCGAATATTTGCCGATTCGATAAGCTTTGATTTAGCAGTGATAAACTTTTGATTCAGATGTAATTACATCTGAATCAAAAGTTTATCACTGCTAAATCAAAGCTTATCGAATCGGCAAATATTCGGTCGGTCAACTTTTGCCAAATTTTCCAGAATTTATGAGAACAGCTGTAATCATGCCGAAATCAATAACTTATCGAATCGGCTGAATAATCATTCGGTCCCGAGTCAGTCACATGAGCAGGAGGAACCGTCGATGTTACACGATTGATCCTTCACCCGGCGTGCAACATATAAAAAAATTATTTTACAATACCAGATCATTCCGCTAGTATATGTTATCCACCACCATTTTATTATAATAAAAATGGTGTGGGATTATAATCATAACATATTGTAGAATAATTTTTTTATATGTTGCACACCGGGTGAAGGATCAATCGTGCAACTCAAAGGAAGAAGTTCGTCTGATTGGCTAATGTTTATGGATCAACCAGAGATAATTAACCAATCAAATTACAATCCGTCATTAAAATACTAGAAAACTCGTATAAAGCTCATAAATTAATAAATATGCAAAAGAATTAATTTATTTCAAATATATAGAAGATAGAAGTAAAGCGAAGTAAAGGTGGTATTCATTATAAACCCAAACTCATTAATACAATCTACATTCCGTAAACCAAAACTTGTTATTGCTAATTGACTAAAGCAAAACGCAAGAACCACGCATATTCAAGTATTAAACCCGGAACTTCCTTTACAATAAACCTATCCTTGTTCAAATTCAATAGTTAGTGATAAAAGTTTTTTTCAAAATCTCCAATTATCTTCATTTTCAATATAATATGAGATTATCCAATAAGCGATCGGTGTAGTCTTCTAAGCAAAGTCTATGGGGAGTAAGAGATTCTTTTGCACAGTGAACATTGGCACTATTCTAAAGTTATGAATGGTTTTTGTGACGATTTTTTGTTAGTAAACCATTGTGTTACAAAAAAAGGCTTTAAAATATATAAATATAAGTTATTGTATAACATCGACGGTTCCTCCTGCTCATGTGACTACTGAGACTATTGGGGCTCGGTCCAAGCCTGACTCGGGACCGAGTCGAGATTAAAACTGAGACTATTGGGGCTCGGTTCAAGCCTGACTCAGGACCGAGTTGAGGTTACAGCTATTATCATTATTCCTGGGACACCTTATGAAAAACTAACCGAATAATTATTCAGCCGATTCGATAAGTTATTGATTTCG
>CAJVPZ010003828.1:0-10580 GCA_910592135.1 Racocetra fulgida | reverse complement strand
ATATAACTAATAATATACTAATAATAACTAATAATAAACTTAATAATAAAACTAATATTACAACTCATTCTATAACACTATGAATTCTATAATTAAATTTGTTAATTGTAAATTTCAGCATATTGATTTTGCATGACTATTTTAACTATGAATTTGGTAATTAAATTTTGTTAATTAAATTTTGTTAATTGTTTATTTCATCATATCGATTTTGCATGACTATTTAACTATGAATTCTGTAATTAAATTTGCTAATTGTAAATTTTGTCATATCAATTTTGTATGACTATTTTAACTATGAATTCTGTAATTAAATTTGCTAATTGTAAATTTTGTCATATTAATTTTGCATAACTATTTTAACAATGAATTCTGTAATTAAATTTTGTTAATTGTAAATTTTATCATATCGATTTTGCATGACTATTTTAACTATGAATTCGGTAATTAAATTTTGTTAATTGTAAATTTTGTTATATCAATTTTGTGTGACTATTTTAACTATGAATTCAGTAATTAAATTTTGTTAATTGTAAATTTCATTATATCAATTTTGCATAATTATTTTGATTATGAATTTGGTAATTAAATTTTGTTAATTGCAAATTTCATTATATCGATTTTGAATGACTATTTTAACTATGAATTCGTTTGTTAATTATAAATTTCGTCATATCGATTTTGCATAACTATTTTAACTATGAATTCTGTAATTAAATTTGCTAATTGTAAATTTTATCATATTGATTTTGCATAACTATTTTAACTATGAATTCTGTAATTAAATTTGCTAATTGTAAATTTCATCATATCAATTTTGTATGACTATTTTAACTATGAATTCGGTAATTAAATTTTGTTAATTAAATTTTGTTAATTGTAAATTTGTTATATTGATTTTGTTTAACTAGAATTCTGTAATATCGATTAAATTAAATTTTATTAATTGTAAGTTCGTCATAACAAATTTTGCATGACTATGTCAACTATGAATTCTGTAGTATCAATTAAATTAAATTTTGCTAATTGCAAATTTCGTCATATCAATTAAATCTATGAATTCTGTAATATCGATTAAATTAAATTTTGTTTATTATAAATTTCGTCGTATTGATTTTGCATGATTATTTTAACTATGAATTCTGTAATATAAATCTATTTAATTGCATAAGATTAATTATAAGATACAATTAATTGATGCAAGTTTTGATTGATTGCATAAGATGAAACTCGTTTAATCGTAAGACATGATCAATTACAGTAGAACATATTTAGATGATGGCTAATGCAAGGTACTTTTTTGATGCAATAATATTAATAGTTTATATAAGTATCAATAAGATAATTTATGCAGCATGTAGATTATTTCTGAATTTATGCCAAATGCATCTGGCTTTAACCTCTTATTTAGTATTATAAACTCAGGTTTTTTCTTAATATCACCAGATGCATATGATGACATGAAATAAAGACAAAAGGTTAAGAATCACAAATATGATGACAGTAGAATATATTCAACATACAAATTCAATTATTTCTAAGATTTAAAAAAATCGTAAATATTAATATAATAGAATAAATACAATACGGTCATACAAATAAATCGGAATTTAAATAAAAAATATAAAAGGTAATGCTGTTTTTTGCAAATTTTAAATTTTTTTCCAACTTTGTTTTTTTTTGCAACTTTTATTTTTTTACGCATTTTTTCTTTTAATATTTTTTTTTCAATATATATTTTCTTTTACAATGTCAAGACAATCGAAAAAACTATGAAAAACCTCAAGATGCCCTACAACCAAAACTCATTCTTGTATCACCAAACCTCAACCTCACATCGCTGAACATCAACCTCATATCATAATCGAAACAACACCTTTACTTTTATCTAAAACTTTACTTTCAACAACAACTCATTGAAGAACAAGCCAATGTCTCAAATCAGCACTCCTTTACCTATTAGACCTATTCAGCTCACCTCTCCTGCTAGACCTTCAACATCTATTCTACCCACCTCTCTCACAGACCTTCAACTCCTATTCAGTTTACTTCTCTCACAACACCTTCAACACTCAGTTATCTCACTTCTCACACAACACCTTTAACATCCATTCGTCTTACTTCTTCTACTATATCACCTGTTGTTACCATCTCTCCTTCGGCTATATCTATGTTAAGACAACAATATTCTACACTTTGGTTATCTGAAAGTGCAATCCTCAAAGGCAACAAAGTTTTTTATAACAAAGATCATTCGAAGATCTAAAAGCAGGTTTGCAAAAAATTCGAATATAATTTTATTTTCAGCACCATTTTCTAATCCATATCACTCTGCATTATAATATGCCGAGTGGTATAGATTAGAAAATGATAGTCAAAAGATATAATAATTCTGAAATTAAGTTGATAAATATTAATTATCTTTTTTCACTTATTGTAATTTTATTTAACTTTTTTTTTGTTTTATTTTTTATTTTTTTTGTAAAAAATGATACTTTATGTAAAGAGATTGCACAGCTAAGGCGCCAAATCTCAGATTTGGAGACTGCAAATCGAGATGCGAAGGAAAAAATAAAAACTTTAGTTATAATTAATGATGAATTAGATAAAGAATCAGACATACAGTCCAAACATACAGGTTCTAATATTTTTAATAGTGCTGAAAAAAGTAAAGACGAAGGTGAAGTTAAAAAGGAATTATCTGATCACAAACTACTGCAACTTCAAACAAAGCCTTTTGATATAAAAACATTTAGGGTAATGTTAATACTGAATTTTTTTGGGAGATTTTTTTTTTATGATTTTTATTTTATGATTTTTTTTTTAAGATTTTTTTAAAAATTTTTTTTAAGATTTTTTTTTAATGATTTTTAATTTTACGATTTTTTGTATAATTTTTATTTACTTTTTTTTATACTTTTTTTTTGCAATTTTTTTTTTACAATTTTTTCTTTTTTTATATTATTTTATATTTATTAATATTAATTTATTTTACGATTTTTTACCTTTTTTTATGAGTTTTAATTTGTTTATTACGATTTATTATTTTATTAATATGATTTTTTTTTTATAACTTATTATTTTATATGTTTAACTTTTAATTATGTTCTATTTTTCTTTTCATTTCTTTTCCTTCTTTTTTTTCCTTTTTTTCAATTTTTTAATTTTTTTTATAATTAAAGTTCTTTTTTTTTATAATTTTTATTTTAATTTATTTTTATGACGATTTTAAATTTTTTTTTACTGTTTTATTAATTTTTTTACAATTAAATTTCTTTTTACGGGTTTATTAATTTTTTTTTATAATTTTTGTTTTCTTTTTTGTAATTTTTTATTATCTTGTTTTGATTTTTAATTTTTTTATAATTTTTATCATTTGCTTTATGATTTTTGATTTTTTTTGAATTTTTTTTTTTTTTTTTTGCAATTTTTAAATTTATGTTTAAATTTATTATTATATTTATTTTTATTTTTTAATTTTTTATTATAATTTTTAACCGATTTTTTAATGATTAATTTTTTTCTTTTATAATTTTACTATTTTTCTTTTCTTTTTTTTTATAGTATAAGATGAAAGTTTTGTTAAAAATGCTTCTCAAAAAATATGCACTAAGGGTTGACAAAGTTTTTCTGAGCCTGGAAATCAAGACACTTTCAAAATTTTACTACTAGAATTGCTAAGATCATTAGCTCTGACTTATACTCTTATCTGAAAAGAGGTTTGAGATTGGTTAGGTGCTTTACACCAGTACTAAAGGGGTCAGTATAAGAGAGCTCAGGCAGGAAAATTAGATGAAGAAAATCGACATATTCATGCTAATAATAGGATGAATGAAGTATGAAAGTTTTATTTTATTATTGTTATATAAAATAGCCAGACTTCAGATTTTAATACTTATAACTTACTGAACTTAGCTATTGAGCTAAGCCTGATAAGTTATAAATATTGAAATCTAAAATCTGGTTTTTTTTTATATTATATTTATTTATTATTTATATTACAAAAAAAAGTACAAAGAATTAAAAGTACACAATTGTTATATGAACAAAAGGCAAGGTGTATTCAAAAATATGAGAAAAAAAGGTTATTACATTTACTTTCAAGGACTGATATCCACTTACCTGAACTAAGCAAGACCGATCCTGAGAACAGAAATAAAAGAAATGCTAATGTATATGATTATACATAGCGTTCAGATGAGGTTTGTTGATTTTTGATCAAATTAATGATGAATTTTGTAACTTATGAATTTTTTTTTATGCTATTATGAGATTAACAATCATTTGCGACTGTCGAGTATAGTATTAACCTATATATAATTGAAAAATACTATAATAAAAAATCAAAATTCATAAAATTCTAAATATTCAAGTAAAAACTTAATGATTTTATATTAATGATTTTATTAATACTGATGATTTTATTAATACTGATATTTTATTAATTTATTAATATTAACAATTTTATTAATTTATTAATACTGCTGATTTTATATTACTAACAATTTTATTAATTTTAACAATTTTATTAATTTTAACGATTTTATTAATTTTAATGATTTATTAATTTATTAATACTGCTGATTTTATATTACTAACAATTTTATTAATTATAACAATTTTATTAATTTTAATGATTTTATTAATTTATCAATACTGCTGATTTTATATTACTAACAATTTTTTTAATATGTACTAACAATTTTTTTAATTTATTAATACTGTAATTTATTAATTCTAACAATTTTAATAATATTAATTTATTTAAACTAACAATTTTATAGTTAAGAAGTTTATTAAGAAAAACATTAGACGAGAATGCAAAAAAGATCTCATCTACACAACAAACAAGAAAATGATTTTATAATGATATTGAGTTCTTTTATGATACAGCTAGGCCAGATAACCTGCTAGATTAGACCTATGTGTCCAATGAAGAAGAAGTTGCAAAAGAATGAATGAAAGAACGAAAAAAGAAAGGAAAAGAAAAAAGTAAAGAAACAGAAGAAAGAAAAGAAACAGAAGTTGCTCCTGGGATTGAAAGACTAACAAAAAAACCCCAAATTCAAAGTGGAGACTATGACAGAGTGGTTTTGCATTCAAGAAAGAAAGAGCTCAAAACTGGCGAAAATACAAAAATGTGTGAAATTTATAGTACTTTAATAGATACTATACAATATACCATCTTTTGCAAAACTAAAAACCTTCCTTGTATATTTACAAATTAGAGTGAATATGCACCTGACTACACTACAGCTGGCCTTTTTAAAAATCGCTTAATGCATAGCATATGTTCCCAATATAAAACTTAAACCTCTCGCACAAACAGCCCCACTTAGCTTCACTCAACAAATGGTTATTTTTTTCATTAAAGCAAAACAGAAAGCACCTCTTACTTGTCATCAAGCAATCATTATTTTTCTAATTAAACTTCCTAAACTTTCTGTTAAGGAAAGAGGCCAAATTCTGGCCTTATTATTTCCTAAACAACAACAGCAACAATAATAACAACAATAACAACAGTTGAACAAAAGCCAAAATAAATAGAAACAAAATTAATAACACTAACAGAAACATTCACAAGAATCTAAACAAAAGTGTGACACCTCTAAAGACCTTGACTGGTTCCAAAAATTTCTAATTACTGAAATTATGAAATTCTATACCAAATTTGACAACACACTTGTACACCAACTTTTTGAATTTATTAGACCTTATTTTATTGAAGGCTATCCAGGCAAGGTTATCAAACCAGCAACTGAATATGCTAAAGAACTTAAATTTACATATTTTTATTTAATTAAAAAAATAGCAGGATCAAGACCTCAATTTCTTATTAACTTTATATATGAGAATTTTCCTAATATCAATAAGAATATTACTATTCTTTTTAATATTCTTCATTCTACACTTGAAGAACTACTTAAAGAATTTATCAAGACCCTCTTTACTAAACTCAACTATTTCAAAATTCTTACCTCCTACAACTCTGTTCCACCCTACTTTATTGCTAACCAAAACCTAGCAGCACTAAATCTTGCACAACTACACCTCATTCTTAATGAGAAATATACTACTATCAATACAAAAAAATTCTGTAAAGATTTAAACATATGCCCTATTAGACTTCAACTCAACTATTACATTAGTAAAGATGCCCTTCACCAACCACTCTTTAAAGTACAAAATGACAATATATTCAACATTAATATTTCTTTAAATATATCCAAATATCATTTTCTTGAGATCTTCCAAATTCTTTCTCTAAAAGATCACTTACCAAAATTTGACAAATGATTTGACAAGTTCTTTAACATTTACAAATGTCAATTTTCTAAAATTGATGAGAAAAAAGTTAAAAACTATATAAAATATGAAATCGCACTCCAATTAGCCAAAATATGCAAAGCACTTTTACTTGAAAAATTTTCTATCACTAATATTAGTTCTTTATAAAATCGATCTTAACAATGCTTTAAAGCAGCATTATACTATATCCATACTTGTACTGTTTAAGACTATTCTACTCTCCCACCAGAGAAAGAACATAATGTTCAAAACTTATCTGAATTCTATTTTAAACAATCTTTTAAATACTTTTCAACCCCTATTTCTAGCACTCCATCCAAACTCAAACTTATACAACCTACTCTCTTTACTCCAATTTAGGAAAGACTAATCAAATTCTGCTACTTTTTTTAAATCTACATCTACTACACTTTTGTGCAAACTCCCCTATAAAGCAGAAGCTAAATGTATAGAACTTAACAAAGTAGATACTGATTATACTCATGAAAGCTACTACTTCTATTACTACTACTATAAATATCTTATTGCTGCAGCCTCTAATGACAAACTTAATAGCTTCTATTCTCATAAAGTTATCAATAGAATTGCTTCAAATATTGCAAACTGATTTTCTTGCTTATGTACTTACTGACTACCATATTCATAAATCATTTAACAAATTATCAATACGAAATATACAAATATACTACAATGAAAAAGCCTATCCTGAAGCAGAAAAAACAATATACTCTAAATTTAAGGTTAACTTTAAGACTCTACAAATTAAACAAATCTTTTTCAACCAACTTGAGTTACACCTTCCAAAACCTTAATATATAATGTATAAATATCCAAGTCTACTTATGATACAGTATCCCAAAATACTAATAACAATACTATAGCAAGTTACGCAAATATACTCAAAACCTCTACACATTTGATAGACGATAATCTATGGGCTCAACAACATTCAGAAATCTTAATTAACCTGAATGGTAACATTTCTATGATTGATGCTAATGATAATGAGCTAGCACATTTAATACAATCCATAATCTAACCAATCTACAGACTTTACTTACAACAATACTCAACAATCCTCATTACAAACAACTTTATATATCCTTTTTAATAGTTTGTTCTTCTAAAGAATCTATGAATACAGCCACTGCCTCTAAAATTATTATATCCTTCACTTTTTATATAATATTTTTAGATGAGAATGAGTTAAGTGAACAGGTGATTAAGTCCATTTACGCAGAGAACCAAGATAATAATTGTCAGATCAGACGTACATGACAGACTATAGAATCCTTCGCAACTGTGAGAACCGAGCTTAAAATGGCTAGCGACTTTTTAGAAGAACATCCATCTAAGTCATTACCAATATCACTAGACTCCTATGACTTGGAAATATGCTACAACAAATTTCTTACTTATTACAAACTTCTTTTACTAAGAGAACCACAAACTGTCAACTCCTTTCTACAAGATCTAACACAAAACAATGCTAAGCACCTTGTATATTATATTTTGATTACTATTAATAGTGACAAAACAGAAGCATATGTATATCTACCTCATGAATCTGAAATGCTTCCTAATTAGTATGTTCTATCTATATATGATTCTTATGATATTCCCTTAAAATCACAATTAAACACACCTATCTATTCCTCTACTTATACTAACTCCTACAGATCTATAGATATTACTAATATATTCTTACCAATTTCTACTAATAGAACAGATGATATACTTAACAATGAAATATGCTCAGATAATTCTGAATCTATTTCTACAGAACTACTTTTATTTTTATAAAATCTTTGTGATAAGGCCTCAAACTCATCTACTCTATCCTCTGTTTCTATAAACAATACTTCTATTAACTATATCACTAATCAACAGCACAACTATGATAGAGATTTGCATCTTAATATTGCAACTCATAATATTCGTGGTTTTAACACAATCACTAAAAGAGAAACCTGAAAAACTACTGTCTTGATCATAATATTAGTATTGCTTGCATTACTGAAACAACAATTTTAGAAAAACCTAATCTAACCTTCTATAATAATAATCTTTTTACATATTTTTGGGCTAATTCAGATAGCTTAGCAGAAGGTGCTGCTATCATGATATGTAACTTCTTTCAACCACATATCCACAATTGTCTCACCCATCCTGGTGGTGCTATTGCTATTAATCTATTTTTTAAAAGCAATATTAAGCTTCGTATTATCTCAGTCTATCTTTCCTCTACAGATATAACAAAAAGACCTACTATACAAACTACTGTTATTAATTGGATTCAGTCTGCTATATAACACAATATTCATTCTATTATTCTTGGAGATTTCAATATACATGATTTCAACTTCAGTTTCTCAGCAAAATATAAACTCATAAATTTTTTATACTATTCCAACATATATGATGTTGGTGCACATTTGACAATACTCACTATACATGGTCTAACAACACTTACTCTAGCAGAATTAACTATGTTTGGACTGTTCAGTTCAATATCCAGTTCCTCTTATTATATAAACTAGATACTAGTAATACTAGTAGCTGCAGTAACTATCTTATACTTCATATATCTTGGATATTTGAATCCTAAATTTTCTCGTATTCTTTCTTCTGTGTAAAATTCTTCTTCAAATAATGATTCTGATATTCGTATTCTATTTTCTAGGAATATTAATTGATTTTTTATTCCTTCTATAAATGTAGTAAATTCTGATATTTCGTAATTTATATTTTGTAATTCTTCAAGTTGTTTTTGGTTCATTAATAGTTTTCTTCTGTTTAATTATGATATAAGTTATAATTATTATTCCTATAATTATTATAATTCCTATTGTTGTTAACGCTATTGGCCGTAGTTTTATTTCGGTTTCCTGTGGTATTCCAACTTGTTGTATAACTGTTGGATTATTGTTCATTTAATCCTTTTAGGTGATTATTAATTTCTTTTAGGAGTTTATTTAATTTTTGTAGCGATAGTTGTTCGAGTATTTCTTCTAATACTATTTTTATTGGTATTCCTGATGGTAGTTGGTGTTCTAATTCTTTTAATTTTGTTATTAATTTTCTCCGGGTATAAATTTGTTGCCGGTACTTGGTGATATCGTCTTTTGCTTCTTGTAATACTTTCTTCAAATATTCTCAGTTGTATCGATCTATTGTTATGCTAATTAATATGGTGTGTGATCTATTAATCGATCGTTTAGATTGTATATTTCATAAGTTATTGGTGTAAAGCTGATAATGTCAATATATCTAATTATTTTCCCTCTTAAATGTCTTGGTATAAAGTCAATTCTTTTTTGGTATTTTTCTTTAATATTGTACCAGTCTTGGTAGGTATTTGAGTTTAATACATCAGTGATATATTGTGTTTCTTTATCTATGTTGTCTTGTGCACATAAGAATTGTGTTAATTCTTCTTGAAATTCTTCAAAGTCCTCGTTTGTTATTAGGGTATTTAAGTCTTTGGTACTTGTTCGTTGTAGTATAAATAGTTTTATCCACGTTCTCAATTGATATTCTTTTACTATTCTACTTTCTCGTGAAAGTAATAATAGATAATTTTGTAAATCTTCGTTTAGTACCTCTTCTGAAACTTTTCTTGGTTCTGGTGGTGGTCGTAGAAGCTTTTTGCTAGTTGTTACTGGATCTATGGATATTTTTGGTTCCCAGGGATTATTATCCTCTGTTGAGAGTGTAGTGAATTGGTCAAATAGTTTGTTTAAATTTGTTTCTTCTGGAAAGAATGTTTCGTTTTGATATTCTTCAAATAGTTGTATTATTGATTTGGTTTGGTATTCTAGTTCTTTGTCTGAAGAGACTATTGTTCTTTTTATCGAGTAATTACACGGTTTATTATCTTCTTTACAACTATTACACTTTTTTTGTCGAGTGTTTTCTTTGATACAATCTTTCCCTCGTTGAATACAGTAATCACAATTTTTGTTAATTTCTTCCACTTTTGTTATATTGAAGCTACAGTTTTGTTTATAATATATGCAAGTATTACATCTTAGTTGTCCTTTTCTCTGTTCGCACCTTTTCTTTTTTCTGATACAATAATTACAGGCTTTGCCTCTCTTTTTTGTTCGTTTTGAGTGTTTACACTCTAATTTTTTTTTTGTACACCTTTTACACTGTAATTCTCCTTTCTCTTTGTTACAGTGTGTTGGTATCCTAATGCAATTATCACAGTATCTATTAAATCTTATTTCCACTTTGGTTTCTTTGAATAATTATATTGTTTACTTCTT
>CAJVPZ010003827.1:0-10582 GCA_910592135.1 Racocetra fulgida | reverse complement strand
ACACAATAAATAAGTATTTATTGGCGTAGTCAAATTAATTAAAAATTGGGTCCCAATACGTAATTATTTTTAATTTGGGTCCCTATCTGTAATTATTTTAATTTTTTGGGTCCTTATTTGTAAATTCCCCTTAAAATTAATAGAAATGGTTAGAGTGAATACTAAAATTTTGTATAAAATATTTTTTGTTAGAATCAAAAAAGTTATTTTATAATCAGGATTTGAGATATCAATAGCCCGTGTACATACACAATGTACAAATAGAAATTGCATTTATATTTTGTAAAAAGTTTTATTTAAAAGTTTACTATAAATAGTTTAGTATTTTTAATTGGATATTTTTCTATATATTTAATATATATATTTAATATATAGCTATTATCTAATAAAAGTAATAAGTTTTTTAAATAAAATATCAGGTTTAAAACTGTTTTTAAAATTGTTTATACACTAGTAATGTTTAATATTCTTATTAAATAAAATTTATGTTTATAAAAATAAATATTAAAATTTTAAAAAGTACTTTAAATGATATAAATTAACTATATACTAATTTGAATCAACCAATTAGACAATGTTGTTCTATAACTATTTATATAAAGAGTTAGAATAATGAAAGAAATATGAATAGCATTGGAAGGTAAAAAGTTAAGGGAGACGGGGCATTGTAAATAATTATTTACCAGATTAAGCGGATTAAGACGCAGATATTATTTCAACACCACCGCGCGAAAATTCTGATTTCACCCGAGCATAAAGTAGGCTTGCAAGACTGGTAATGTTCAATAAAAATAAACCTTTACTTAAAGAGCCTTTCCCTTAAATTGTATCGTCCTCTTCACGTAGTACCTTCCGGGTACAAATCAAGTTAATTGGGTGTTTTTAATTTATACCCTGGGAACTGAGCGATAAATACTACACGTGACGTTTCGGATAATGGTTATCTTTGGTTGTAAAAAAATTCTGTTTAGAAATAAATTTATTGAAGTTTGAACATGCTTGGATGTTTGGAGGAGCAGTTGTGAGGGTTACTATGTCAAATTATTTTCAAACTGTGTCCAATCCAAATAATTTGAAAACAATTGGACATAGTAACCCTCAGCACTGAACTTAAGGCATCAGAAATGTACAACACTGCCAATATGACATAAACACAAAAATTTACTGTACATAAAATAATTTCTATTCAACATTATAATTCATGGTCGTTGATTATAAAGACAATAAAAACTGTACATAAATATAAAACTATAATAATATTTTCTGAATGGAAAATTTTCAAATAAACTTGTCTTAATAAAGTGTTTGGGTCCTTTGGTCATCACTCCTCAAAAAAAAAAAAAAACTTTTTTTTTATTCAGAACGTGGTTTTACTCGAACACCAATTCATTCTTGAACATTGTCTGGCTCATCGCCCAATATATTTAGATAAAGAAGGGATGAGAATTCATTTATGTTCGTATAAATTTCGTGAGATGATATAAAAGTAAATAATTGTAGTAGGGTGTTATACAATATGTTCTGTTATGGGATTTAATTTTGATCGACGATATAATGATAACAGATAATAATCAAACGAAGTGATCTAATGATAATGTTTAGCGTTAGAAATTGTTTTTTTATTCCATTTTATTGGGGTGTACAATATCGGTCTAATTACAACATAGCGCAGGTGATGTAAGCCAAAATCAGCATCGGCCATGACAATAAATATACGAATGTAATTCAGCCATTAATTATATAATCATGTCAAAGAACTTCCCACTATATAAACATTCTTCCGGAATTTAAGTTTATAATTTATGGACTTAGTTCTAAGTGATATATCTGATACATACTATATATATATATATACTTATATGAACTAGGTCCGATAATTTATAAACTTAAATCTACGAGGTCTTGGCAGCACTCATATTAATAATATATACAGTAGTTTAACCTTTTTCAATTTATATTACAAATGTTGACTTTACTGACATTTATTAGTTGTCGCATATTCAGAACGGTTAGAAGCTTATTTAAAAAGCAAAGTTATGATTATTCATAATTTGGTGGTTACAAAGATATTCTGCCTACAAAAGTATATTTAGATGATAGCACTTGCAAAAAAATTGAGGTAATACTTATTCATATTTACATTAGATTCCCCGGCATTCAAGGTCAATTAGCTTCAATAATTGAAATATGTCAGGCCTTGTGGTTTATGAATTATAATAATTAGTTATATCGACATGTTTATAATTTGAGCATTACGTTAATCACGGGTTTGTATTTTTCTCTTTCAACAATATTATCTTGTCTTTCTCGCCGATCTTATCTTTATTGTTGATTCATTATTTCGACACTGTTCTTCAAGTGTCAGAAGTTAATCTTTTTCAGCCGCATAAATTCTTACACCTTTTTGCATTTTAAAAGACTTCAATGCAATAAATTATTGCTTATTTTCATTAATCTGTCTATTTTATTTTTCGACCTTTTTTTTAATATTTAAATTTCTACAATGTGATAGCAATAGTCCAAAATCAAGATTTATCTAATTTAGTAGAGCATGGAAAGGTCTTCCACTCCGCTCCAGCCCAATTAAAGAATAACATGTCAAGCAATATACAGTGCATAACGTTTTTTAAAGACTAAAACTTACACGTAACGTTCAATCATTAATTGACTATTAAAACTTACATATAGCTAGTATAGTAATAAATAATAAGATATATATTTGTTTTCAGGTTCTTGGAAATATTGAATAGGTAAATTACCCGGGCATTTGACTAAGAAAAAGGTTCGCCACCAGCGTTAGGATTATGTTACCTGATCTTTGATTTTAATTCGGCCGATAACGAAATTTTTTTAAGGTGGGTGGCAAATGACTTACATCAGCCAATCATAAGAGTTCCGCTCACGTCTGAATTGTGATTGGATAATCAGGCGAAAAAAAATATAAAGGGCGTCGCACGCGTCTAAAAAAAACTGTTTTTTTTAGGCGCGATTTACTCGAAAATGAAGTATTTTACTGGTGACGAATCAGGACTAATCAAAGGTCAATTGACTTTAGTATAATGTTTAAAGCTTTTACAAAAGAAATTAACTTAACTTCACATTACAGCAATTACTTTTCCGAAGACTTCCCCCCAAGCTGAAGTAAAACCCGTCGTTACAATCTGGGGAGAAGTTGATCCTGCCCTAAGTATTCAAATGATGTGTCACGCAAAAATTTTAGGGGGACAGAAAAAGGTTGAAAAAAGAATATTCAATTCTTGCTAAATTATTATTAATTCCACTATGTTATATTTACAATTTATTTTCCGGATGACTTAGCTCGTAGTTGCACGTAGAGGTGGTTCAATACAAATCATTGACCCGTATGAAGAAGGCAAAGTATGTAAAGAATTCAACGAAGACCATGTCGCTAGAGATAAAAAGAAATCTATTACTAAAGCTACGAAATTTGTTGGCTTATACGCACATGACAAGTAGGCTTATAATATAAAATAATATATCAAGATGTTTAACAACAATTTTACTTCATGAAATATTAATCAATTTATTATTATTTATAATGAAAAAATTATTAAGCATCTTAGTGACGTGCACCAGCAGCGGTAAAATTCGGTATCAACCCATCACTGTTGACAATGTAATCATATTATTTTTTAGTTTTTTTAGTAATCCATTTTGAACCAATTTTAATTATTGAATTATTCTACTTTTTAAGAGTTCATCTATAGATATCACTGCTGAAGAAGTAATCATATTACTTTTTAGATTTTTAGTAATCCATTTTGAAAAAATTTTAATTCTTGAATTATTCTACTTTTTAAGATAGATAAAACTATTGGTTATGAAACGAACTTGTGCCGTATGAAAGTACACCCAAAAGAAAATAATATATTCGTATGCGGTGGAAGGCAACGTGATTTGTCTGTATGGGATATAAACGCCACTGAAGCTCCAATTTTTACAAAACGTAGGGAGGCAGATAAGGGGATGATTTGGATGGCGAAAAATGTGAGATGTGACCTTCTAAGTGCTCAACCTCCTATATGGATCACCGATTTGCTATTTTTGAATGAAGATGAGAAAACAAAGATTGTAACTGGAACTAGGTATCATCAGGTAAATAAACGATATTACTCAATTATTTCTAACGCAAACAGTTATTATTAATATGGGTTTGTCTATATCTATGATTAGATACGAATATATGATATTAAAGTGCAACGTCGACCTGTGTTTGAAGCAAACATTGGGCATAAGGCAGTAGTATCGTTAATTAAAGGAAAAGATCCAAAGTATTATCTTTTCTTCTTCATGTGTTTTTTTGGTGTGTGTACAAAGTTGTATACTAAGTTATGTACATATAATATTTTTTATATATAGCCACGTAATTTTTTCTGATACCGTTGGCAATGTCTTCACCGTAGATCTTAGGAATGGTATGAGTTAATTGTAACTAAATCTGTTGCGTCAACTATTTATTGAGAATATATAATAAGATTCCCTATCATATTTACAGGGCAGAATATAGGACAATACAGAGGTTTCACAAAAGGTTTCATTCAATTATTCATAATAATAAGATTTTTTCATAATTTATTAAGATTTAATAACTTATATAAATTTTTAAGGGGCCACTGGCTCGGTGACTAGTTTGGCGATCGACAAAAAATCTTCATCTTTGGTCAGCGTCAGTGTGGATCGACATCTACGCACGCATAAAATGAACGAAGGGCGTGAATTGGATAAAACAGTATATCTAAAGCAAAAACTTACATGCTTGATTATTGATGATACTGAAGGTACGAAATTTTCGTTGTTATTTTACTATTAAAATTGTCTCCTAAGTTTGTCTCTAAGATTGTATTTATTACATACAAAACAGAAAATGATGCTCAATTTGGAAAAAACAGAACCGTTTGCGAGTCCGACACAGATGATGAAGATTGGAATCAAGTTAAACCAAAGGCCAAAAAAAGAAAAGTTAATTAGAGAAATGATCCGAATTTTTTCATTCATGTTATTTTAGTATCTATATATACTTCATGGTAGAATTTCAGAATTGAATTTATTATAATGATTGCTTAAAATCCTTTGTCCATTAGCCATTTTTTCAATACAAAGCAATAATCGCCTTTGATAACTACATTATTGTTTGTATGATTGATTGTAACTTTGGAACGAGTAGAGTGATCTTTTGGAAAAAGGTCTTTCTTGATGTCATTATGAAGTGCCTAAGTTTATAATGTTTTAAATAAACCGGTTCTTTTTAGTTATAAAAATTATATAAATTTGTTCAATAATATAGTACTTATAAATTACCTGAATATCGCCTTCAATTCTTCTTAAAATAGTTAATATTCGTGTTCTTCCGTTTTTGAGATCAATGTATACTGGTAATGACTTATTACTTGTACGATGAATATAATAAGGATGTTGGACATATTTTATTATAGGGTTAGCTAATGTTGTTAAACGAGACCCTTTTTGCATGATGAAACTAAAACTAACACAGTTGTCTAAGCGATGAATCATCAATAACATGACAGAAATTCGTTTTTATTGGCTGATAAACAATAATTCTGATTGGCTAATATTGATAATCTTCAAACAAATAAAACAAATAAACCTGTTCTCTTCGGTTTAAATGATATAGTGTAATAACTGGTTTTTTTTTGTTATTTTAGGCCAAAATAGTATAGTATAGGCTGAAATTAAAACCTATACCATACTGATCAACTATAATTACTAACCCTAAAGCTAATATACAGTCGATACTGTCTAATTGCATACGTACGTATACTCTCTAAATGCATAAAAAATCTTGTTCTTAATTATTAACGCCAAAATGATTCTTACAGTATAACTTAAATGCATTTACTGTCTATATGCATAAAAATGTCTCTAACGGATGGCATACAATCAGACAGTACGTATCGACTGTATATATCACCGGATCAGTATAGTATCAACTAATCAGAACGTATCAAAAATATGCTTTTTATGTGATGCGTAAAGTGAAAATTCTTGATTCGATTTATAGCATTACTTTTGTGCAGATAAATAATTTTTGGTTCATTTTAATGAAGATTAAATTTTAACTTACGAATAAATCGTATGTTTTAAAAATTTTACGGTTGATCGTACTGCACTCAAAAAGTTCTGCGCTTAACAATTAAATACGATCTATTCAATTATACATAATCTATTTTCCCAAACTGATGCTTTAATGCATTCACACTCCCCTAAGTGCATGCTTTAGTGACCAGATATAAATTTGCATTTAGAAAAGGTTTGCATTTTTATAGGATTATCTCTTTAAATGCATACTTTTTAAAACCCAAATATAAGTTTGCACTTGGAGAAGTTGTAACTTTATAAAATTATTTTTATTTTTATTTGTTAGAAATCATATGCATGCAATTATAGAAATTATATATTTAAATTTCAAAATTTTATGCATACAGTAAAATCTCTCTAAGTGCACACTCCTCGTGACCATTGGTAGTAAAAGATAAGCAAAACATGTTCTTATAAGTTGGAGCCAGGCTATACCATGCATTTAGAGAGAATTTACATTGAGCGTGCATGCGTTTAGAGATGTCTTATTGTATGCAGAATATAGGTGTTTGAGTCCAAGTTTGAAAAAGGTTTGCACTTGAGGGGTGTGACTGTATGTAGAATTTGTATTATCGGCTGATTGCACATTCGAACATTTTAACATGCGCTGTTGGCATGCGTTGTAAGGTCGATTATTATTTTTTTTCATCTGAACATGAATCGATTTTACCCTTGAGTACTACGTATATTCATAACCAATTTACTATTCTTCATAGAATTTACTATTCTTCATAGAGATAATCATTTCTACTAAATTTACAATGAATTCATTCAATAAAAAAATGCTTATCTAATCCTCTGTCAATATACCTATCGTATTCACCTCAGCTGTATCGTGTAATCTTATTTCATTAAGATCTTCAATTAAATACTGCGTTACATGACTATCTGTCCATCAAGATTAAATTTTCCACAGTTTTCGTCGAAGGTTTCACCCTATCGTAATATTGAACATTCATATCTATATCGTGCCCTAAATTTACTATTACCCTAACACAAGACTCACATGTTGATTAGTGTAATTCTGAATGTTTTGAAATACGTACGCAAATCAATAAATATAATAAATATAATATCGATATATAATAATAAATACAAAATCAAAATTCAGGGTTAGAATACTCAATCTCATTTTGTAACAGATTAAATTCAGCGGTAAATGATCATCAAGACGGTAAAAAATCCGAAAGTAAAAAAAAATATTAAAAAAAATCAAAAAATAACAATCTTGTCTCAGAATCCATATCAAACTAATAATTTTTGTTAACAGATCAGCACCAGTAAAATTTACCAAGTCCCGTTAACTACCTTTCCTCTTTCCTGAGCTCTACCTGAGCTCTACCTGAGCTTTACCTGAGCTCCATAAGTTGAGCAAGAGCATAAAACAGTAGTCTATATAAAACGCGATCAATTCGTAGTTAACCTTTTTTAACCATTTTGTCGCATTATATCAACAATTAAACACAATCATGAACGAGCTTTTTTGATGATGATTAAAAATTAATAATAACATTTCATAAATAGAATTGATATTGCTTGATCTCAGGTAAAATTGAATTGTGATATTGTATTGTCTTAACCATTAATCCGCTTATGAATTGCTTACGAAACCGTTTATGAAATCGCATAATAATTATAAAATCATCATTGTATTTAATTAGTCAATTGCTTTTCTTAGTTGTAAATTGCTTATGAAACTAGAGATGGGCAAGTTTAGTTAACTATTATTATTTATTATTTCTTATCATTTTTTGCGTAATAATTAATAATAAGTAAAGAATTATGATATAAGCAAAAATCTTGATCAGAAAATTATTGAGTTTAAAATTTGCTTTCCAGATTATATCCGTAAAATGTAATAAGCAATAATTAGGTATTCATCAGAGGAATAATTAGTAATAATATGTATGTGTAAATATTGGTAAAAAATAAGTAATAATTACTTACATTATTACCTTGCCCATCTCTATATGAAACTGATTATGATCTTTATAAATTATTCATAAATCATTACGTATATCAATTTACAAAAGTGCATGGCTTCGTTACACTAAAGTATAAATATAGACACGCGTTCGGACAGACAAAAAATTTCCAAATTACGTTTTTGATATGATCTCCATAATGTTTATGCAGACGCATCAAAAAAGTAACTATTTTTGATCGACATGCATCAAAATTTATATCTGTTGATCATATTTTATAAACAAAATACACCTTTCAATTATAGTTGTTAACGATGCAAAAACATCAAACAACAGAAACAGTAACGAAATTAAAAGATGGTGAATCAACAGGATGGATAAAAGTTATAAAAAAGCCAACGTCGAAAACGAACGTAGTGTCACAAGCAAGTAGACTTGTCACTAAACCAAAACCGCGTGTAACCTTAAAGCAATCTTCTTTATCCGAGTTTTTCCAGCTGGAAAATAGAATTGTAAATAATCATCTAAGCATTACAAAAGAAGTCAATATCTCGCGTCAAGATCAAGTCCTTAAACCACCCGAGAAAAAGCAATCGTCCAGAAAACGAAAGGATGTTCGAGAAGAAACAACAGAAAAGAATATTAAACAAGGTCAGAGTCGGCAAATTACTTTGAAAATGTGCTTTGGAAACAATATAAACTTTTATGCGCAATTGAGAATTACCAAAGAAAAAAGTAATACCAGTAAAATTAGTGAAAAAAGAAATAATCGTGTCAAAAAAGCAAAATCAGTTCAAACTAAAAATGTAATAGATAAAGATGAAAAAGTTCAAAAGAAATTGGTGGATTTTTTTCTTTTGAAAAATCAGCATATAAACCATAGTCAAAATACTTTAATTGCATCAGAACTTCAAAGTCTGTTGCATAATATTCACTTAATTGCATTTCTATTTATGAGAGTTTTGATCAAATTTTAAAATATAAATAGATCTTCCTAATTCAGCATCTGTGAATGGCTCAACAGCTCTAGATAATCAGCAAATGCCTCTGTATAATTCTTATCACCTATCAAATCTTTCCGTGTTAACGGATGATTCTTTTATAACAACATCTTCGCGTATAAGTTCTGAAATTACGCCAGATAGACATACTGGAAAGTCGTCCAAACATATTCTTTGTGACGGGATTGCACATGACAAGGATCTTGAAAAGAACTCATCAGCTCAAAATAATAATACTCCATTGCAAAACAATGTGAACACTTTATTGGAAATGGATGGTAAACGTTCAATGTCAGTGCAGAACAATTCGTCTTTAGTAGCTGCATCAAAGTCAGTGAGTCGAAGAATGACATCCACAGATAAACATTATAAGAGCGCACACTTAAATTCATCAGTAGATAATGACAATCTTGACTTAGATTTCCAGGAACATAAGGAGAATATAATAATTATTGATGATGATGATGATGACGATTTATGGTCTAATGCTGATTATAATACGACTAAAACAAACGGTGGTGCTTCTACGAAAGTTATGGTACAAACTGAGATCTTGGATATTCTTTCCACACGAATTATTGGTGAAATGGATAATCAAAATGAGCTAAAAGAGATACTTAGACCTCGAACACCAGATTCCATTCAAGAAAGATTGATTAAATCCGGTATCTCACCTGCACCTTCTCCACCATCATTGCTTTCTCAAGATTCACTTGAACAAATACCGTTGTCTATTTTGGAACAATTACCTTCGATAAATACATGTACTTTCCAATTTGATGATATCGATGACCTGTTGTCATAGAATGTTATCTAACATAGATATTGGAAGAAGGTAAATAATTTTTATTTTGCCTTCATGATCGGATGCTATTTATAAATTGTAAAAAGAGTAAAGAATCTGTTATAGAATAACATAAAATGTTTTTCTTAGCATTATTTTTAAGAAAAAGAAATAAACTATCATACAATATGTCGTGCCTCAGATGTTAAACATGGCTTAAAAAATTCGATGTGCGCACATAACTTATTAGCAATATATTTTAAATAATGTGCGCTATATAGTTAATAAATTAAAAGCGTACATTATATTTAATAATATGTGCGGCATATGAACAATAAATTTAAAATTATGTGCGCAATGCACATAATTTTTATTCTGAATTTTTGGGCACAACATATATTGATATAGTTTTTTGTTAAATCTGATCGATTCTTGAATTCTAGATGATGTCTTCATAAGTTATTAGTATAACTTATAATAATACGTCTATTTGATGAAAGCAAAAAATAAATAAAAAATTGAATTCATCATAGGCTAGAATTTTTAATCATGCCCCAAGGTGTTATTTTGACATGGTTCAATCCAGTAAGTAATTTCAGTTACAGTAAAACCTCCATGAGTGCTAGAGATGCCGTAGAATCGTCCCAATGAAGTCGAATGATAGTTATCACATGGCTGTAACTTGCCGTAACTATAGTAAGTAACATAGTAAAGTTACGACATTATAGCTGTAACTTTACTTATTATTTACTATA
>CAJVPZ010003826.1:0-10582 GCA_910592135.1 Racocetra fulgida | reverse complement strand
CCGGAATTAACTTTTTAACTTTTTCATTCCTAAAATGGAAATTTTTAGAGAAATAGGCCCGGACAATGACAAAATTATCCCAGGAATATTTTTTACTTAATGTGCAGCTGTGGTTTCATTAGTAAAATTTGGAGTAATTTCGGCCTAAAATTTTGATCGTCGCTCTTAGCCAAAAAAATCAAGGATCATCCGTGACAAAATTGGTGCGGCAGCTAGGTCCAATCACATATTCCATACTTAGATTCCCTATAAAGCAATTCTTTATTTTGCATTCCAAACAAATACATCGAATGTAACATTTTTATATACTTATGGACTAATTAATGCGATAAAATGATTGTATGTAATTGACAATAATTATGATCTTAATTCTACAATTTACGCCGTTTTTTCTATCCATTAATAAATGTTCTTTATACTTACACGCTAAACGAAGTGGTTAATACAAAATGATTTGTACATAATGGTAAATAAGTATTTATATTCTTTACTTGTGAACTTGTGCTGCTATTCTTAATTTTGTCTATTAATAAATGTTCTTGATACTCACCGACTAAATTAAACGAATGAATAAGTACTTATGTAAACTAGTTTTCTATTTTTATTATGTCCGTTAATAAATGTTCTTATACTCACGAGCTAAATGAAATGATTAATGAGAACGAAAGATTTGTACACATTGGTAAATAAGTATTTTATATTCTTGATTTGTGAATTTTTGCTGTTTTTTTTCTATCCATTGATAAATGTTCTTTAGACTTACAAGCTGAATAAAATGATTAATGCGATTATACAATGATTTGTACGTAATAGTAAATAAGTATCTGTGTTCTTGATTTTTTAACTTGTTTTGCTGATTTTGTTTTTATCCTTAATAAATGTTATAAATACTCACCGACTAATTGATGCGAATGAAATAATTTTTATACAGTGACTTATGAACTTATTTTTCGGTTTTATTTTTTATCCATTAATAAATGTTCTTTATACTCACAGACTAGTTTAATAAGATGAAACAATTTGTATGTAATGATAAATAAGTATTTAGGATCTTGATTGTGAATCTATTTTGCTGTTTTTAATTCCATCCATATCGGCGGATTTTTGGAATTTTTAATAGTAAATTCCAAAAATCCGCCGATATGCTATTAATAAGTTTCCTTTATACTAACCGACTAAATTGAACGAAATGATTCGTACGTAATGGTTAATCAATACTTGTGCTCTTGATTTATGAAGCTGATTTGCTATTTTATTTATATCCATTAACAAATGTTTTTCATACTTACGAGCTGAATAAAATGTTTTTTTACGTAATGGTAAATAAAATTCTTTATGTTTCTTGTGAATTTATTTTGCTGCTTTTATTTATATCAGTTAATAAATGCTCATACTTACGAGCTGAGTGAAATGATTAATGTGAATAAAATGATTTATACGTAAATATGTTTTCGTGAATTTGTTTTGCTGTTTATTTCTATACATTATTAATGTTTATATTTACCAACTAAATTAACGCGAATGAAATGATTTGTACGTAATGATAAATTAGTATTCATGTTCTTGATTTGTGAACTTGGTTTGCTCAATGATTAATAAATATTCTTTATACTTACAAGCTAAATAAAAGAGTGAAATAGTGATGGCGCAAAAATTTGGCGGTCCCGTGACTAATTAAAAACAATGATATCTTAATTCTCGTCTAAAAGTTAATGTTTGCATTAATTTAAAGTAGAAAGAACATGTCTAAATTTTTGTGCCGAAACTTTTATTTAATAACCAAAGGCTAATTTTCCTTGAGAATTTATGAGTTTTTTGTGGTTTAGTTTTTTTTTCGCCTTTAATTTTTACTTCGCAATTTATGTTACACACTGATCTTACAATCGGATTGGATAAAAATCACGTTCCGCCAAATTTTTGCGCCATAACTATTTCACTCAAATAAAACGAATGAAATTATTTGTACATAATTGCAAATAAAATATTTTGAGCTTGATTTAATAAATGTTTTTTGTACAGTACTTTTTTTTATACCCACCGGCTAAATTAATACGAATGAAATGATTTGCAAATAGTGATAAATAAGTATTTATGATCTTGATTTGTGAACATATTTAATTCTATCCATTAATAAATGTTTTTTTATTCATTAACTAAATGAAAATGAAATTATTTGTATATAATAATAAATATGTATTTATGATCTTAATTTATGGACTTGTTTTTCTGTTTTTATTCCATCCAATTAATAAATGTTTTTATATTTACCTGCTATATGACTACCGAAATACATAAGAATTCACTTGATAATCAGATAATTTAATAAAAATTGCTCAAGACATGAAGATAAATGTCAAAATATGATGAGTGAAACCAAGGGAAATCCCTTTAAATTTATAATTTACCGAATTTATTAGCTGCCCAATACGAAAGTATCGGAGCAGCGTTTTGTCTTAAATCGAACACGGAGTATGAATCAATTGATCATATGAGTATATTGCTTTGATTTATTATATGATAACGAAATTACATAGTTTTTCGATTAGTAACTGTTAAAGCTTATCGATATGGTTACTTACTTGAATTGTATTTTCGATTTGTAATCATTGAGTCTATTGATACGGTTACGTAACTGTGTATTGTTTTTACTGATCGTTGTATTGTCTTTACTGATAGTTATAATAACGATGTAATTACGTTGTTGGAGTTTATTAGAGTAACGACGTAATTATGTAGTTTTTGATTTGTAATCGTTAGGGCATATTTAAAGCGAACGGGTTTTTTCCCAGACAAGATAATTTCTGTTTTTTCTGCTAACCTGACTTTGTCTGGTTTTTTTGTGCAATTTTTACATCCATATTGTTGTTACTTCTACTTTTACTTTTACTTATTACCTTTTGTCAACCTTGCGTACATAATACTTGCTTGCTTTACCTGTTTTGTGGCAAGTTCTTGATTGATTAATAAATTATTTTATCTCTATATATTATCTGAATATATTAAAACAAGTTCTAAAAAAAAAAAAAAAAAGTTTTAAGTGATAAACCTTTAACATTTATCATGGGGATATCAAAGTCACAAGTCAAGTGTTGTTGTGGTCACCTGTCTAAGTTCTATTCGATCAATACTTCTTAATAAGCATAGCTTTCAAAAAAAAAAAAAAAAGAGAATAAAATAGTGGATCTTCAATGTCTTCTGTTAATAAGGAATCAGAAGCTGTTACAGTGCTCAATGACTCTTTGCCCTTAGATGCGGCTCAAACAAGTTTGGAGTCAAATCTGAATCAGCTATCTTTGGAAACATTAAGATTCGTCTGTCGTAGAATGGGCCTGTAAGAGACAGGCCAAAAACAAGAAATTGTAAACAGGTTATTAAAGGACGGGTAAAATCATATGGGTTCAGAAGAATCTTTAGAGAAAGGAAGTGTAACCGGAAAAGGAAAAGAAGGGCGGCCGCAGTTTATGGAAAATTACGATGATACCTTGTCGGAGGATCTAGAAGGGTTACAGTAGACAGGTGATAAGGCATAACGTTCGGTTCTTGGCAAAGGCTTGTTCGGTGCTTATGGCAAACAAAGTACGGTTGGTCAAAACTTTCAATCAAGTTGTGCATGGGACAGAAAGGCTTTTGGCTATGGAGCAGAATTGGGACCCCTGTTTTTAGAGGACGTCGAACGAAGGAATGTTTAGGTAAAGCGTGAGTTTTCTAAACTGCATAACCAATAGGAATACAATGAATGGTGTAGAGTGAGGTCATTAATAGATAAGGCCTTAGCCTCTGGTGATATGAACTATGTGTGTTTAGCAAGGCAGGTCACTTTGGAAAGAGCCTGGGTTGCTGATGAAGACAGTTGAGAGGTTGCTTCAAAAATGGTAATCGTAAATGGGTCTGATCCAATGACTGAGTTGTTAGGAAGTAAACAGGAAAGTGCTAGGTTGGCTGCGCAATGTTTTTCACAATCCAAGAAGCCAAAAACTTTTCACTACACTTGCGCTAAGTAGTCTCTGTCTTCAACATTGCTTTTTCCAATAGGCAATATCCCTACAGCACAAGTTCCGCAAGTACAGCCTTATAGCCAACCAGTGAGTTTTCAACCACAATTTATGGGCCAGCACCTAGGGTTGCCAAGCCAGTTTGGAGGTTTCGTACTAGTTTCTTTGCAAACCCTTCAATTGGGTCTACAACTTATGCAAGCTGGAGGACAGCAAATGATGCCGAATATTGTCTCACTATCACCAACTAGTGATTTGAATCGGTTGGGCTATAATCGGTTAATCGACCCGAACTAAAAAATTTTCAGTTAACCGGTTGAGGAAATTTATAATCGGTTGACCTGATACAACCAGTTGAGAATTGAGTAATCGGTTGGCGGAATCGATATAATATGAAATGACGTAAGGAGAGAGTAAAGGTTTCGAAAAGTTCTGAAAAGAAAATGAATAAACATAAAGACAAGAGTAAAGCTCCAAGAATTTTCGATGGTGGTAGATAGTTAATCTTAAACGGTTGGCAATCGGTTGAATGAAATAGTTCAGTTCGGTTAACCGATTAAGGAAATTTTTCTCAGTTCAAATCACTATCACCAACACAGTAGCAGTCATTTTACCTGGCTCCTCAGTGGTCTAAAAGGTCTGACAAAGGAAAAGGCTTCAAGAGTGGTGAGGTAATTTGTTTCGTTTGTAAAGGAAAGAAGCACTACATGAATGAGTATAGTTCTAAAAAACATATTGGCCTGCCCTTTCGAGGAGGAAACACCCAACCCAAAAGTAGTTGACAACACTCGGGGGGTGTTTGGAAAGAAATGGAATAGGGGCAGAGTGTTGTGTAATGGGAAGAATTTATGTGTGAGAGGCGGTGAAATATTAGAAAAGGGTAATACAGCTGTCTTGTCTAGTAGTGAAATGGTTAGAAAAAGGGATTTCCTTGTTCTTGAGGAATCTTATATGGTTAGTAAATCAACCAGCTCCAAAACCTTATTATTTTACAAAAGAAGGAGAATTATAGCTGAGGAACGAGTTAGAAAGGTTGGAGAGGTCAGGTGCGATAATGAAGGTGAGTAGCAGCAGTATGCGACCGACAGACCTGTTGGAGGTGAACTCTGATTTTTGGTTCCAAAACAGGGTCCCAAAAAATTTCAGCTAGTTATAGACCTAAGGAGATTGAACAAAACGTTGCCGCAAAAATCGTTCCATTTCGAAGGTCTGGGAGGCTTGCTGCAAACAATCAGGTGAGGCTGGTAGTCAATTTCATTCAACCTCAAGAATGGTTACCACCATGTTTTGATGAACAGTGAAGCTCAAAGATTACTAGGATTTATAGTCAGGGAGAGTTGGTACCAATATAGAGTGTTGCCTTTCGGTCTAAGCCAAGTGCTGTGGTTTTTTCCAAAATAGTAAGAGCCCTAATTAGCAAATACCGTGCTCAGGTGATATATTGTAGGAGCCATCTAGACGATATTTGGGTGGCTCACCTGGTGAAGGAGATGTTAATGAAAATAAGGGAAGAAGTGATAAAAATAGATCTGGATGGATGTGGTTGGATTCGGGCTACAGAAAAAGAAAGCTGGGACCTGACGCAAAAACTCGAATTCTGCGGGATGTTTGTGAATACACTGGGTAGAAGGGTGATAGCTCCAAAAGAGAAAATTGCAGCAGCTGTAACAAAGTTGGAGAATTTGTCGGAAAGAACGATGGTAACGGCAAGAGATTTAGCGTCTGTAGTGGGCACAATAATAAGTTTAGCAAAGGCTTTTCTGCCAAGCCAGGTGAAGTGTATGGAGTTTTATTAGCTTATAGATGCAAGAAATTATGGTATATCAGAGTGGAATGGCAGAGTTCAGTTATCAGCACAAGCGGTCAAGGATGTCTATTAGTTAATAGAAAACTTGAAGAAATGAAACAGACGGCCAGCCTAGAAACCCTCCTGGGTGAGATCAGTATATGTCAATGCATCGACAGTTGGTTGGTGTGGGATTTTCCAAGAGCACAGAGTGGCATGGAACTAGGCACAGCCCCATACTTCTAATGTAATAGCACAGTTGAAAGCTTTGGCAGTACTACAGGTGCTGGAAGAGTCCTTCAAAAGCCTGTTGAAGAGTTTGTGAGTTATCCTCTTTATAGACAACAGAATAGCACTAAAAACGGTTTTAAGAGGAGGATCGATGCAGTGGCAAAAGGACATTATGAAACAGGTCTGGGAGGTTTGTGTAGAAAATGACATGGGAATTTTCAGTACATGGTGGATTCTGAGCGAATCGAACCCAGCGAATTTTCTTACAAAGGAAGTAGATTCAGGAGACTGGGAATTGAATTGGGGAGTGATAAGTTATTTGGAGGAAGTATGGGAAAATTTGAGATCAACAGGTTCGCAAGTCACTTAAATACAAGGATCGGAAGGTTCAACAGTCTCTACTTTTGCTCAGGGATGGAGGCCGTGGACTGTTTTATACAGAAATGGGTGGGAGTAAAAAATTATTTGTGTTCTCTATTCGGTCAGATTCACAGAGCTTTACATCATACAAGGGAATGCAAGGCGTGGGTGGTTATTATAGTTCTGGTATGGGTATTGGCCCCATGGTGGTAGTTAATCGTAAATTCACCCAGAGAGGAAATCAATTTATTGGAGCTGAGCTGAATTATCCAGCCGGGCCCATCCGGAAAGTTGGAACCTTGCAACAACAGCCAGTGGCATTTGAGAGCAGTGTTACTGAATTGGTCAGTGAATTGCTTGGTAAAGCTGAATGTTTGATGAACGGGTCTATTAGTGACGCTTATAGGAAGCATTTAGAGAAGACTGGGGAAGTGTTTGAGAACTTTGCTTTTTGGTTAGGCATGACGCTATACTCTGCTTCTAAGAAGCTGTTAGCATCATTTCTAGCCTGGATCGAGTTATCGGGTAGGGCAGTGGAGGTTACTATTTGTCTGGCAGTGGTAGCAAGGGAATACAGGATAAGGAGTTATGGTGATCCTACGAAGGAATGTATAATATGATTGATTGTGGAAGGAATAAAAAGGTCCTTGTTGTCTCAGGGCAAGGCTGAAGCCTGATAGCCAAGAGATCCATTACCAGTAGCAGTAGTTAGAAGATATGTTGAATATCCACCACTAGGAGTAAATATGGTGATATGGGCTCGGGATATAACACTAGTAGTGTTAGGCTTGAGAATTATGCGAAGGCCGGGTGAATTGTGCAATCTAAAATGGTTGGATATTCTAAAAAAGGGTGAAATGGTATAGATCAGAGTTTCTAAATCTAAAACAGACCAGCTTAGGAAGGGCAAGGTTATTTCAGTGGAAAGAATGACAAGCGAAATCTGTCCTATGAGTTTGTTAGATTTATATTTGAGGTTGAAGCCTGAAACGGTACCGGAGGAGCCATTGTTCCTGTCCAAAACAGGAGAAAAATTGTCAGTAACAGCTGTATCTGCAATAGTTAAGCACTTTGCAGTTAATGCAGAGCTACAAGGAAAATATTCAGTGCATAGTTTAAGGATTGGAGGCACTACAGCAGCTTTGAAGGGAGGCATGACCATGGAACAAATGCAATCGATCAGTAGATGGACGTCAGGGGCAGTCCAACTATATATGTGGGCAGTTGGCACTGCAGAGCTGGGAGCCTCATGTTTAATGGGATTTTAATGAAAAAAAAAAAAAAAAAGGAAACGAAATTTTTAAGCCCAATTGCAAAACTTATATAACGATACTCTGCAAAGACCTATAACTGTATTTCATTGCTTAGAAACACCTTCTAGATGAGAGACAAATATTAGCTGCCTGATACAAAAGTATCAGAGCAGTATTTTGTCTCAAATCGAACATGGAGCATAAATCAATTGATTATATGAGTATATTGCTTTGATTTAATATATGATAACGAAATTATGTAGTTTTTCGATTAGTAATTGTTAGAGCTTATCGATATGGTTACTTACTTGAATCATATTTTCGATTTGTAATCATTGAGTCTATTGATACAGATACGTAATCATTGAGTCTATTGATACAGTTACGTAACTGTGTATTGTTTTTACTGATTGTTGTATTGTCTTTACTAATCGTTATAATAATGACATAATTACATCATTGGAGTTTATTAGAGTAACAACGTAATTACGTAGTTTTTGATTTGTAATCGTTAGGGTATATTTAAAGCGAACGGGTTTTTTCCCAGACAAGATAATTTCTGATTTTTTTGCTAACCTGACTTTGTCTGGTTTTTTCGTCCTGCCCTTTCCCACCCTTCGTAGAGTGGCCTAACGAACATCTGTGGAGTGATATTTAGAATCCTTGGCGTATTTGATGCAATGATCGTTTTGTGCATATTACGTTTGGTATGCACCATGGTGTGATAAGGCGTAGTGAGGAAATAGTTATTGCTTAGGTGATAAATCTGTCGGGACAACAGTCATATGGTTTTCGGTAATAAGTGGCCTGTCAGGATGACAGTCACATTTTTGAGTTTTTGTACTGACCTGTCAAGATGACAATTACGTTTATTTTGAGTTTTTAAGTTTAGAGTGGCCTGTCGAGATGACAGTCACATTTTTGAGTTTTTTGTACTGGCCTGTCGAGATGACAGTCACATTTATTTTGAGTTTAGTGGCCTGTCGGAATGACAGTCACATGAGATTTCTTGGTTGCGGTAGAGTTTTTTCCAGAATTTTGGTTTTTTTTACCCTGCCCGCCAAGTTGGTAGCATAGTTAGTAGCATAGTTAACAGTATAGTTAGCAGCATAGTGAGCATAGTAGCATAGTCGCACATGTAGTGAACAGTAACATAAGTGTTCATGCAATACTCTAACTCTGTATTTGTAATATGGGCACAATAGCACAAAGGCGAAAGGGACAGATAACCCATAACTGTATTTCATTGCTTAAGAACACCTCCTAGATGAGAGACAAAAAAATTAATTAGGTTATATTCGCTAAATAATAAATTTAAAAGTTCTGAGTAATATATTTTGAAAATTTTCAATCGAATACTCATTATATAATTGGTTGGTTAATCATGTGATAGTAGAAATTTTTCTGAGTCTGGTACTCACCCATAGTGTTCCAAATCATTAGTTGAAAAATCAACTAGTTGCCAACTTTCCAACTAGTCGATTTGAAAAAACTAATCGATTAATCATTCAACTAGTACAATTCTGACTAGTCAGGCAGATCTGAATTAATTCCTTTGATTTGATTGGCTAATCATCTGATAATGCCATGTGATGTGAACAATCGAATTAAGCGAAAGATTTTAAAGTAATAAGCTCTTTCTTTAGAGTTAGGAATACGACCTAGAGAGGACATAACTTATATCAAATTTCACAAGAAATTTTTTTTGTTAGAACGCAAAAGGCAGTTTCATAGGCAAAATTTCTAGTTATTAGCAATTTTTTAAAAAGACGTAATTTTTATCTGATTTGCTAAAGTCACGTGCTAGAAAATTTTCTATGGGTGAGCTACAGGTAATTTTTCTAGTGATCCTGGAGTAGTTGGCATGATACGCCACATCACGTTACTACAAAAGCGTCTAGATATCTAGTAATTAACACACAAAATTTTTTCCGGCACGTGATTACCATTACAATTTTACACCACATCATGCATTTTCCATTTTACTATTTAAAGTGATCAGCTAAATGTTTTTTCATTTTTTTTAGTGCTTTTTACGACGTTCTTTTGGTGGTCTTTATGACGTTCTTTCAGTGATCTTTATGACGTTCTTTTGGTGGTCTTTATGACATTCTTTCGGTGCCCTTTACGTCGTTCTTTCAGTGCTTCTTATGTCATTCTTTCTGTATGTTTTTTTTTTGTTTTGTGTGTGCTTTTTACGCAGTTGTTTCAATGGTTTTTACGTGTCTTTTACGTTGGTTTTTTGATGATCTTTCGGCGTCTTTTCGTCATTTCTTCGGTGTTTTTTCTTAACATTCTTTCGGTGGGGTTTCACCATTCTTTTGGTGTCTTTTTCGTCGTTCCTTCGGTGCCTTTTTGTCATTCTTTCAGTGCCTTCTTTCGACGTTCTTTTGGTGCTTCTTTCGTTGTTCTTTTAGCGTTTTTTTTGGTCTTCTTCTGACGTTTTTTTGGTGCTTTTTTTCATGCTCTTTCGGCGATTTTCGATGTTTTTCTGGTGCTGCTTTCGACATTCCTTTGGTGTTTTTTTCGACATTATTTCAGTGATTCTTTCGACGTTATTTGGGTGTTTTTTTCGTGTTCTTTCAGTGCTTTTTTCAGTGCTTTTTTTACGTTTTTTCGGTGTTTCTTTCAACATTCTTCAACATTCTTTTGGTGGCTTTTTTCACATATTTTCGGTGTTTTTTTGACGTTCTTTTGTTATTCTTTCGTTATTTTTTTGTCGTCCTTTTGTAAATTAGATAATTTTGTATGCGATTGTAATTATAATAATAAAATTATTAAAAAAAGTTAAATAAACATAATGTGCATAGTATTTTCTTGATGAGGTAAATGTTGAGGTGAACGTTGACGTAAACGTTAAGGTCAACGTTGAGGTGAACGTTAACATGAACGTTAAGGTGAACGTTCACGTCAACATTGAGGTCAACGTTGAGGTGAACGTTGACATGAACGTTAAGGTG
>CAJVPZ010003825.1:0-10584 GCA_910592135.1 Racocetra fulgida | reverse complement strand
GTTTACAGTAACATATCAACGAGGGTACAATAAGCCACACATACAACTTTAGTCATTGTCTATTTAAGGGTTCCGCCTGTAGGTTTCTCACTCATTGCTATATCTAAGACCCACTTGTGAGTCTTCTATTTAAACTCTCTGATTTTTAATGTTATTCTGCTCATGTAATCTTTAATTTAGATACTTAGTCCAACCTTCAGGCTACTTTACCTGTGAGGTAAATTCTACCAAAGGAGGTAGTTCCCACAACCACACCTTATTTAGATTTTATTGCGCTATAGGTGATTCCATATTAGATAAGGCCAATTCTTTCTACAACCATTAGCAACATTCTCCACATTTCTCACTATAGTAGTGCTCATGCTCTGCCGTACCGGTTTCCTTCTGGGAATTTCTTAAACCAAACATGTACCTTCACATAGACTTCTACAGAGCTTTATATACGATTATAGGCTCTTTTTTAGATTACAGAGTATTCTACCTCCAGCCAAACTCGAACCGTCGACCTTGTCTGTGGGAGAACAGAAGCTTATTCATTAAGCTATAGAACCCGAACCCCAGCACACAACACTATTACAATGATTTATTTCATTATTACAATGGTTATTTCATTGATACAATAATATATTGCTTTATTATATAATAATGTCTTATAATACTATAGCATTTTAAAAGATATTTAAACTCTGCCATTTTCTCAAAACAAGAAGACAATTGTTTCTCATCTTTTGGTCGCTATAACTTTATAATTACTTACTTTAGTCTTGGGAATAGGTCCTACTCTTACTTTTATTATAAATTTATATTAGGAATAAGTCCTATTTTTGGTATTTTTACATAATCTTTGTTGAGAATAAGTCTCTTTTTCTGTGATATTTTTCTAAAAACTATTGTATTTTTTTTGAGTTATATATTTGTGTTATTCTTTTGAGTATTATTTAAGTTAATAAATTTATCTTTTGTTTATAAATTTTGTTGGTTATAGCCTTTCTTTGTGAGTGTCGCCATAGTAATAAGTTGACAATATTCTATTTTATCTATAAATTATTTTTTCTATAAACCATATAAATACATTTCTTAACTACTTGTACACTTAGTCAAGTATTGTAGCTTGTTAACCAAAGGTTTAACTTGTTACATTACAATATACTTAGACTTTAGATATTTCTGGTTTTTTTCTTTTGATTTCTAATTTCATAGTATAGACTTTTTTTTAGTGTAATTCTGGCAGCCAGGTTAGTAAACTACTCTTGTTTTAAAGTTATTATATCTGATTTTTTGGTTTTTAGTTTTTGAATTTCTGACTTCTGCAATATTGTTAAAAATTTTTACTACTTTTTTGCTCAGAACTTGCCAAATACTGTAGATTTCAATTATTTTAGTTTTTTGATTTTGTCCATATGATATTACATAACTTTGTCTGAAAGCTCATATTTAAGATAGTGATACCAAGGCTACAAGTGATATATCCAACTAATCATCAAATAAATATTACTAAAACAAATTATATTTTTCAAAATCATCACCAATAAGATTTGAACTCTAGATCTGCTATTTGGAAATAACAACTTATTAACTATACTATGTTACTACATCTCTAATTCAGATAATGTTAAAACTGCAACTAATGATATAACAACAAAACAAAAAAATATTTTCTAAGTTGTAATTTTTTTTTATTAGATTGTAATTTTTTTTATTAAATAAAAAAATTGCTATATATTATTACTATTATATTTCAACATTATTATATTGCCATTATTACATTATTACTATTATACAGCATGCTATAAATAATAAATTATTTTAAAATTATAAATTTTAGATTGGTTGGAAAAATAGTATTGTAAACTGTATAAAAAAAATTTTGTAGGCCTCATCTTTGAAGATTAAAAAAAAAAAAAATTTTTGTGTGATGATCGGGTGGCTCAGGTAAATATTTTCTAATTTGGGACGTTCCTCTGGAGATTTGACTATATTAAATTTAGTCTGGCCCGGCCCGGCCCGACCCACAATTATAAAATTTAATTGCTAAGCCCGGGCGAGCCTATGGGACCCAACGCAGGCCTATACCATATAATAACCATATTATTGCACGAGTGTCCAAATAAATGAAAAAATGGTAGTTTATAAGACCCGCGCAATAAAAATTGGTACGTACGTACATACTGTACTTACGTACTGTACGTATAACAGTTGTACGTACGTACCAATTTTTATTGAATCTATTATGCTGAAATCAATAACTTAACCGAATCGGCCGAAATATCATTCGGCTAAATTTTTTACAGGTGTCCCAGGAATTATGTAAGCCCAGCCCGCAAAACGGGCCGGGCCGGGCCGGACTTTGGGATCCAATGCAGGCCTTTACCAACAACCCTAATAAAACTTCATTTTTTTTATTTATTCTTTGTAATTTTATCTTTTTTATAAAAGTATTTTAATCTGTATAAATAATCTAAAATTCAATTGATTTAGACAGCCAATCATATGAAAGTTTTTCTGTGACTCACCATTTCTTCGACCTTACAAAAAGTGCAGTTTAAAAATTCAAAACCCACGACATTCGATGGTAATGGGCTTAAAGGTCCTGTTGCTCAACAACAAGCAACATCCCAATCATTAGAACACGAGATACACAACATTACGGGGAAGAGTCTGATGACTGGTAGGAAGTCTATCGAACTTACGAGAACGAAACCACTGATTCATTGACTGATATGTTCTTGGTAACAGTCGAAAAAGCTCTAAACAGCATGCACTAACTAGATGATCTTCAGTATGCTGGTGAAATAACCCAAGACACAGCATCTCAGTGTTTTCAGCGCTGGTGGTGGTAATAAACTTTGTGCACTTGCGCAGAGTAATGTAAATGCTAACTAATGCGAGTAGTGTGGCTGTGGCTGAGTCTCAACATCAATACGTATGTTAAGCAATATCAAAAGATTCATGTTATACAAGCAAGTATCACAGCTGGGTTAATGATTAATAAATACGAAGAAGAAAAACTAGCAGATTATCAATATCAGTTAGAGGTAGGTATTTTTAATCAATTGGAATATCAGAGCGAACAAGAAAACCACTGTGGAATGAGATGACAAGATCAGGGTTTTTACTTTCATAATACTATAATAAATTTTAATGCTTTAACGAATTTAGAGAATTGCTTTTTATTGTACTGTATATACGTAAATTATTTACATTACGCAATCAAGGAGACCATATAAAAATAAATATGGTTTGATATTTCCATACAGCTGTAAAGTTGTGTTGCGAAAATTACATTTTAATAAATTTGATCACATAAAATAATCGTTAATTAAACTTTGTCGTGTTGTAACTAAAGACGCAAATTGGCTTATCGGCTCCGTTGATAAATCAGGTTTATTATAATTGATATACAAACGCATCTCTAATTGTAGTAGCTAATAGGGATGGTAAAATTCTTAGTTTTGGAATATTGAAGCCTAAGATTGAAACCGGAGGATATACAGTACTATACCGAGGGTCTTGTATAAGAGTTATATATTATGAAACCAATTTGTTTATATGTCGTTTATAAAATCCTGTTTAGTATATCCGGGCCTTTTACAAAATATACAAGTAATAGATAGACCTTGTAACATACATATCAAAGGGGTATTGTCAACTTTATGTGGCGAAATGTGGTAATAATTATTGTTATCTACCTACATAAAAAAAATAAAATTTGTATATTTAATAAAATGGAAAAGCCAAAAATAATAATAATCAGGTAAATATTTGTACTTACGCATGATTTTTTTTTCTTACCATTTAGCACTGCATGCAGATCCCCCGAAAATAATATCATACTACATAAAAGTACCCCCTGGATTCGTGAATTGATACTCCTAATGAAGTTCTTGAATAAAACCCCGAATACTGTATGTAGTGCTAAACGGTATTTATTGCATATTTAACCAGCGGGCGCATTCTAAGAAAAACAATATGGCAATTATATTGAAACAACTATGCGATATTTAATACGATGGTACCGTCGTAATTATCAGCATGCTTCTATTTAAAGATTTATGGCATGATCTATAGATCAATGTGCCAACCGTGAATTGAGCATGATTTATTGATTTGATAGATACAGGAAGGGACCAAATTAACACAACAAAATATATTTATTTTCATAATATTGTTAATATGCTTATCAATTATATAGAAAAATTTGAATGCATAAGTGACAATTATGACATTTTTTTATATCATAAATACATAATATTTGTTGCATTATTTCTGTTCCCTTCTCTGTACATAATTTGTTAAATGGATGTATCATAGTATTATTTTGAATGATTTATATTAAATGTAGCAGTGTGAAGTTATTGTAAATATTGTCCGTCACATTCTCAAAGCTTGTACGGTATTACCAAATCCTATCGCTACCCAGTCTGGGTATCTAGAACTCCAACTTAATTGACTGATTTCGCTATCAGCTTTATAAGACAAGATAGGATCGTTATTATATGGTTTTCCACCAACGCCTCCCATCTGCACTCCATTAATGTTCCAGACAAGAACTTGAGAATCATCACCTAAACGACATTAAACGGTACACATTATTAACCTCAAATTAATTAAAAAGTATCATTGATTGTATAATTTTTATAAGATAAACTTACCGCCACTACATAGAATACCATTGTGATTTGGCGCCCAGCTAACACAATTGACGGTCGCTGAGTGACCTCTTAATTCTGCAACGGGAACACCAGGAACTCTTACATCTAATATTTGAACATCTAGAGAATCCATATGGAAAGTTGCCAAGTAATTGGGTTCCATTTTGTTAAAACATAATCGAAGTAAAGGAGAAGGCAATACTGTATTAGCAGCATTCACGGATGGAGGATGTGGGTTAACAGTTTCATAAATAATCGTAGAATGTTCTAAATTTCTGCGGTTTAATAATAAATATAGGGTAAGAAACAATTATCAACTATTGTTTTTAAAAAAATAGAATCTAACCTCAAATCGAACATCCTCACACTACCATCGGCACCGACACTAGCAAACACATCTACAGTGCCTGAAGCAAATGCGACATCATAAACTTCTTTATCATGAGCAATTAATTGTGTTTTCGCTTGTTTTGTTTCTACATTCCACACGGTACAAGTAGTATCGATACTTGATGTTACAGCCAATGTTGGGTCGATTTCATTCCAGTCGAAAGATGTCAATGGAGCATTAAAATCAGCTTTAGTCTATCATAATAATTAGAATTTTGTATAAAATTTTAATAAAATAATATTCTTAAAATAAGTGAAATGAAATCAAAAAATTGTGTCTTACATTAGTCAGCATACTTTTGTGAGTTAATCGTTGCTGCCTAACTCCTGTGAAATTATTTGCACCAATTGTATTGCTTGAGGTATTAAAATCATCTTCAACTTCCCACAATCTTAAATAATCACCGGCTGTTGCTAATAAATCGGGCGTTTTCAACCCACCCTAATAATGTAAAATATAATGTAAAATATGATAATTAAATCAAGAGGAAAAAATTTTTTATGAAATTTAAATTAGTAAAATATCTTACAACAAACCTTGTATGGTTCCCATAGTACTTTAGTAATAGGATAGCGGTGATCAGTTTCAGCGATTTTGACAAGGTCGACATTAGGATTACGATAATAAGAATCGTCATAGGCGAATTCGGATAGTGTAATAATTTGAAGCTTTTATCAACGGAACAAATATCGAATTATTATCTCATCATTGATTAATTAAATCTGACAATTATAAGTGAATTAAATTTGATAATTCATCTAATTAATTTTGCAATTCATGTAATTAATTAAGATCGTAAAGTGCTAATACAAAGAACAAATTTTCATCCTTAATTTTGCTTAATGAATCCTTGTAAATAACTGTAAATTAATAATGACTTGAAGCTGTTCTATAAATCAATTTTCTCAAACGTGTGTAATGAATGACAAAATTTGTTGAGAGAAAAATTATTGTAATAGAAATAAATACCTTGTTTGCGTTTTCTTCGATAAAACTTCCTAAAGCAAGTCTGAACGATTTCTCACCAGGTCGTTTTGACCAATCTAAGCCATATACAGGCCAAGGTGCTTTATATTCGTATCTTTCTTTTCTGAGTACACCCTTTAACTCTGAACGTGATCCAGGTACTTTAGGGCCATTCGTCTCTGGCATAAAAGGTGTAAGCGGCGGTGAAGTTGGTGATTGAGTAAGCGGTACATGGGAATGTAGTTGAGGGTTAAGTTGATATTGTGGTAAAGGCGTAGCATCCGTTGACGATGTTGGTGGGTGATATACGTTACGAGTATTTGGAAAAGTTCCGGGAAGGTTTTGAGGCGGCTGAAGTTGTTGTTGTGGTGCACGAGATGTTGTTGCAGGAGTTGGCAATTCAGTATAATATGGAGAGGTTTGTTGATAATTTCTATGCACTGTAGGATGCGTCATGGTTGATATTCCTCCTAGAGAGTAATATCACGAACAAATCGCGTTTATAAATTAAAAGTATTTATGATTTCAACGGTAGTGTTTTTCTTTTTTTTTTTTTTTTTGTGTGTAAAAAAGGAGTTTTTTTTTTTTTGTACCAAACGGCATCATATGCTTAGTATGTATAATTGACTTTGTGATATAGATTGTGTGCAGCACAAGAGATGTACATCTGTCAAAAAAATTTCCAATTATCATCTATGTCACAACATTAAGTCTGACGATACAGTTAACCGATTCTATATCAAACACTAAACTTTATTTGAGCATTTAGACAAAACGTTTACACACCAAAGGGATTTGCGTATCATTGCAAATTTCTACGTAAAGCATGTGTATAGACCTAACTTTTTGATGTACCGGTATACATAAACTTTACGTGGCACCACCAAATAGTCGGACATGATCAGATGTATGGTATACAATTTATCATTTACGCATGTTGTGTAATTATACGTATGCGATAGATTACAAGACATTCTTGGTTCATGCATTTAAAAAGAAATCGAACGCCCTAAATTTTATTGTTTAAAGAAATTCTTTTAATAAAATGACAAATTTAACATCGCTTAAAACTTCACTTTATAATTGGCTTAATTCTTCAAGTGGGCCTCTTCTCGACCTTCGTCCCCTACATATTCACTTTGGCTGTAGAATTATCCCATCCACTTGTATTCCCTTTTCCGATTTAAAGAAACATCAATTTGAACTTCCACCAAAATCCTTACCTCTTGCTGTATTGGAACCACATAATAACAAGGGAATAGCACAAAAATTACTTAAGGACCAAGGATGGAATGTTCTTTGGGTGTTTACCGAAAGCGAAAGATTATGGAAAGTCGGAAGAGAACTTGGAATTATCGAAGAGATTAACATAAATACGAATGATAATAACATGGATTCGTCGGATCTTTACTCTAAAAGACAACGATGGACACTATTTCAACCTTGCCCTTTTTTAAAAAATAACATGAATTTCATAGAAGAATCACTCAAAAACATGCATAAACCAAATACGACATTCAATTGCTTGGATATCGCTTGTGGAAGCGGACGAGATGCTTCCTGGCTTTGTCTACGCACAACTGTTGACTGGCATGTCACTGCCATCGATGCTATGACTAGTGCTCTCGACCGAACAAGGCAATTAGCACAGGGTGTTGGAGTCTTGTCCAAGATTCAAACCGTACCTGTAAAGATCATGCCGGATGGATCGGTTAAGCAACCTCCGATAAGAGCTGGAGATATCAAAAATGGTAAGACAAATTTATATGATAATGTTGATTTTCTTTGCCAAACCTATGACCTTGTCCTCTGTGTCCGCTTTTTGCGTCGAAAATTTTTCGATACCATGATGAAAATGGTAAAGCCTGGAGGATTTCTTTTGATCAGCACATTTGTAAATGATGGAGTGCACTCGTACAAGTATCCTAAATGTGAAACACATCGATTGAGACTTGGTGAGCTTGACGCATTTTTTCAAGATCAATTTGAAGTATTGCAAAATGAAATCGAGCTTATAGAAGATGGAAGACCGGTGAATTCGTTCTTAGCCAGAAAGCGAACAGGTTCACCGGAAAAACAGCATGTAAACAACAAATAAACAGTAAGTGCGTACGTACTGTACGTACGTACGTACATAAATATAGTGACGATTCTGATTCATTATCATTATATATAAATTTATATTACAGTTTATTATTGAAGCCTTCCATTTTCCTCCAAATTTGATTACATGAATGACGATACTAGCAAAACATGAATGCATGGTTTTTTCCGTGCAGTACATTGGACCCAAATAGTTGTTAATGTTACCCTATTTGTTTCTGTATTCTTTAAAAGAAGATTTAACAATGAATTTGTCAACGGTTGAACTACTTTTTTAAGCTTTTGCGTTAGAATAAGAACACGAACACGATGCAATACAATGGATTTACGCTATAATGACATACTATGAACGAGAACAAATGACATTTTTTTAAAATGTCAAAATTTTTGACATGGTGATGATACACATAGTGATAACGCATTTCATGTTTGCTGTAGCACACGAAAGTTCGGGTATCCGATAATACTGCGGATTACATAATTCCGTTTATCTGATACGTATGGTTTTGCATAATTACGATTAATCATATCCATAGCAGATAGTATTGGTATCACACGTTCTCGCATTTTCACTTGCATTTTCACATTTCTGCATTTGACATGCATAACCACGTGACCATCACGTCATTTTCTTTTACCATTTTCGGATTTTATACGGGACGAACATAGTCATACTGCATATTATAATCTAATATTATAATCTATGAATCGCCTATTGGTATATCTGTCAAAATCGATCCCCGCGTCAATCACATATCATATACATGAGCTAATTAAATGAATTATTACTTAGTTCAGGGTGAAAATATAAGGAGTTGTATTATCTAGTGTATTTGTAACACAAACCTTATGAAAAACTTATTTCAATAAAAGTAATAAAAGTTTTATTATTATAATGGATGGGTCTTCTCTTCGAAGGATATCGTCAATTAACATGACTGTGACGAACAGTAGTGTGTTCATTTGTATCGTATTTTACCGTATTTATGCGAAATAACGTCCCGAGACAATTTCTAGAGAGCTAAGAATTAATTTAGACGATTTTTAAAAAATGAATTTATTGTTTGCATTTGTCAAAATTAATTCTGGGCTCTCTGAAAATTGTGTCCCGAAATAACGCCCCGGGATTTTAGGTTTTTTTGCGTTTCTTGCCTATAACGACATTTTCTTCGTATATGCGTTTCGTGGGTTCGATGTTTCGCGGATGTCTTTTTTTTTATTTTTTATTTTATTTTTACAGGCGCTTTCTTTAATGGTTTTCTCCAATGTTTTATTTAATGTTTCGTGAATGTTTTCTTGACGTCAGCGGGTGTTTTTTTTTTTTTTTGACATTTCATAGGTGTTATTTTATAGGTATTCTTTTTGATTCTTTATAGGCATTCCTGATAGTATTTCTTTTTTTTGATATTTCATATGTTTCCCATAGTATTCGGATGTGTTTTTCTTTTGTTTTATTTTTTTTTTCAAAAATGGTTTGACCCACTTTTTTCAATATAAATAACAAAGTATTAAAAAAATTTTCTTTTTTAAAAAAAAAATCATTTAATAGTATTAAAATTTTTAATGTTAGATTTGTAAAGAACACCATCTGTTAATTGACGGTCTACTATGCATGTAATTTATCTCCTCTTTAGACGACCTCCTCTTCAGGAACTCTTGTTTGTTTCCGTAGATCCTTTACTAAATTGCTGGTGTAATAAAAATCGGATGTTGTGAGATTGAAAAAAAACATGTAATATTTAGTCGCGATTTACTTACTATGATCATGGGTTTATTATGCAGCATGTAACCGTGCAATTCGTTTAAGGCTTGTGTTGCTATTTCTAGACTAGGAAGCTTTATGAATGCCTGCCCTCTCATTCGTCCTTTCAATAATTGAATTCCCAACTGACTACAAATGTTCATATGTATATTAAAAAACGATTATTTAAAAGAATACAAAAGACAACATTCATTTGCAATACCTTTCCATTTCTGAACGTGATTGAAAATATCTACCAAAAAGATATTCCAACTCTTTATCTTCAATTTTTCTCTGGGATAAATTTTTTATATATAGAGTATTTGTGGGATCTCCGGGCGAATAGTTTTTCATGGCGGGTATTTTTTGTAATTCTGAAAAGAAATAATTCATAAATTCGAAAATCAATTTAAGGTATAACGATTAAAAAATCTACCTTCGATTGGCATTTTGTTGGCATTAATATCTTCAATTGAGATACAATTATGTGGCTCCGGTTGATTAGTTTGATTGGTTTCTGAGTTAAATGTTGAATCTGCTGTCGATTGATTGGTTTCTAAGTTAAATGTTGAATCTGCTGCCGATTGATTAGTTTCTAAGTTAAATGCTGAATCTGCTACCGATTGATTAGTTTCTAAGTTAAATGCTGAATCTGCTGCCGATAACGGATTTACATATGGATTATCGGTAGTGGCAATCGGTAATACTAATGGGATTGCACTAAACGCATT
>CAJVPZ010003824.1:0-10585 GCA_910592135.1 Racocetra fulgida | reverse complement strand
GAAGATTCTTTTGACCCTCCTCCTAAACTTAATGTTAGAGAGTTAGATGAAAACAACAAGAAGAATTTTATGATCTTGTTAATGAATATATTGATATCTTTGCTCAAAATGATTCTGACCTAGAAAGAACTGATGAAATCCAATATGAAATCAAAGTTGAAAACAATAAACCTATAAATTAACAATTTTATCAAACCTCACCTAAAGAATCAGATTTTATTAAGAAAGAAATTCAAGGAATGTTAAAACCAGATCTTGTTCAGCCTTCTAAAAGTCCTTGGGCCTCTCCAGTTGTTATCATCAAAAAGAAAAATGGAAAAGTACATTTTTGCGTAGATTATAGAAAATTAAATACAGTAAGTAAAAAGGATAGTTATCCTTTACCAAGAATTAATGAACTCTTAGACATATTACAAGGATCTGGATGGTGCACTTCTCTAGATCTAGCAAGTAGTTACTAGCAAGTAGCTATAGCTCCTCAAGATGTACCTTAAACTGCATTTACTACTCAACATGGACTATATGAATTCAAAGTAATGCTCTTCGGATTAACTAATGCCCAGCCACATTTTAACGTTTAATGAACAATATACTACAAGAATATCTTTGGAAGTTTGTTGTAATATATCTTAATAATATCAATATTTTCTCTAAAACTTTTGATAAACATATCCAACATCTTCGTCTTGTATTTGAATGTATTAGAAAAGCAAACCTTAAACTTCAACCTGAAAAATGCTTTTTTATCAAACAAGAACTAGCATTTTTAGGACATATAATTAGTAAAAATGGAGTCTCACCTGACCCAGCAAAAATAGAAAAGATCAAAAATTATCCTGTCTCTAAAACTATTATCCAAATACAGCTTTTCTTGAATTTGCTTCCTATTATAGAAGATTCATAGCCAATTTTTCAAAAATAGCAGCCCCAATAAACCAACTACTTAAAAAAAATATTAAACTGAAATAAAAAGAAGATTAACAAAAAGCATTTGAAACTTTAAAAGAAAAACTTATCACAGCCCCTATTCTTATATTCCCAAATTTTGACAAAGAATTTTTACTCTATACAGATGCATCAACTATAGCCCTTGGTGCAATATTATCCCAAATAGGAGATGATGATAAAGAATATGCTATAGCATATGCCTCCAGAACTCTAAACAAATCTGAACAAAATTATTCTGCAACAGAACTAGAATGTCTAGCTGTTGTATGGTTAATTAAACACTTTCACCCTTATATACATAGACAACAATTTACAATTATTACTGATTATTCTGCATTATGCTCTCTATTCAAAATTGCTAATCCAACAGGAAGACTTGCATATTGGATTATGAAACTCCAAGGTTACAATTTTTCTGTACAACATAGAGCAGGAAAAATACATAAAAATACTGATGATCTATCCAAACTCACCCAACAAATCTAAACTCTAAATCAAAGCAATATTTTTATTTATTTATATTATTATTATATTTTAATATTTATTATATTTTATTATGGATATCCCTATCTATAATCTTATTTATAATTATCTCCAAACTCTTAATTTTCCACCTAATTTATCTTTCCCACAAAAATCTAGTATTAAACGAAAAGCTATTTCTTATTTTATCCAAAACAATTTATTATTTAAAAAGCTTTCTCTTAATAATTCTATATCCCTTCGAGTATTAAAAATTAATAAAATAGAAGCAGTTCTTTACCAAATGCACTATGATCCAAGTGCAGAACATTTTTTTTTTGACAAAACATATATAGCAATTGCAAAGAAATACTTTTGGCCAGGAATGCAAAAACATATTAGAGAATATATACAAGCATGTGATGCCTGTTAAAAAAGAGGAAAGCCTCTAAAAACTAATCCTTTACACCTAATAGTAGTAAATTAGCCTTTTGATATGAATAGAATGGACGTCGTAGAACCCTTATCAGAAACTAAATAAGAAAATAAATATATCATTATTGCAACAGAATACCTGACAAAATGGCCAAAAGCAAGACCTATACCAGATACTTTAGCCCTCACTGTAGCAAAATTTTTTTATGAAGATATAATTTGTAGATACAGTTGTCCAAAAACACTATTAATAGATCAAGGAATACACTTTGTAAATGAAATAATAGACTCTCTCTATAAATATTTAGGAACTAAACACAAACTATCCTCTAGTTATTATCCCAAAACAAATAGACTTGTTGAATGATTTAACAGAACTTTATGTGAAACTTTGGCAAAATATGTTGTCACATTTTCTACAGATTAGGATGTTCATATACCTTCTGTTCTATTTGCATATCATATACATCAACAAACAACTACCAAATTTAAACCATTTAATTTATTGTATAGCCAAGATGCAGTACTACCTGTAGAATTTCAATTTATAACTGATATGGGCAACATTTGTAGAATAATGCCCCACAAAAAATTATTACATCACATATACAAGTTAATTAAATGTCTACCTCAACAAAGAATTGAAGCACAAACTAATATAATTAAAGCACAAAATAAACAAAAGAAGTATCACGATCAACATATTAAACTCTATGATTACCAAATCAGTAATAAAGTTTTATTACGTAGTTCAGGTCATAGTGATCTGGTTCCTGGTTAGTTAAAGTAGGTATTTTGTTAAAAAAATTCCAAGTTTTTACTAAAAAAAACTTATTTTTGTTAAATTTAACAAAGTTGTTTTTAGGAGTTGAATTAAAAATAGGTGTTAAATTAAATTGCGGCTAGTGTGGCTGGTCAGTGTAACCTTGTATAACCTTGTGTAACAACAAGATAAGAATATTGTGGCTAGTGTGGCTTGTATACTTGTGTGACCTAGTGTAACGTAACAATAGTGTAACAAAAGTTATGTAAAGTTATTAAGACTAAAATAGTAAATTAAAAATAAAGATAAAAATAGATGAAACAGATAATATTTTTGTGTAAATTAATTAGTAATATTGATTTGTAATAGTGATCTGCAGGTTTGGGCGTCCTAAGGAGACAGGACCCCCAAAAAACACAAAAAAAAATTTGCAAAAAATAGCAAAGAATTTTTGCAAGGGAGTTTGCAGAGTTTTGAAGATAAAAATGTGAGTTTAAGTCTGTTTTCTATATATTATATATCAAAATGAAGCTCTAGATGAGCTCTATCTTTTGCTATTAAAAAGGTAGTGGTATTTACTTAATTAAATTTTGAGATTTATAAGTAAAAATAAATTTAAACAAATATATTATATCTCTTCGTAGAAGGGCTAAAGAGATACAATAAAGGGCTATCTATATGTAAAATTTTGTATAGAACAAGTTTATTTAGACAGCTAACTGTAGTTTACTTAGTAAAATTTTCTAAAAAAAAACTAATTGTTTGTAGAGAGAATTTGGTACAAGTAATCATTGGGAAGAGTTGTGTGATCGGCCCTTAGTACTTATGAGTTTAATGTAATGCCATTTGAATTGTGTAATGCTTCTGCAACTTTTAACAACTCATGAATCAGGTTTATAAGGATATAGCTTACAAATATGTTGTAGTTTATCTTGATGATACTAATGTATTTTCTTGAACTTTTGATGATCATATTAAGTATTTACAAAAAGTATTTACTAGAATTAGAAAAGCTGAATTAAAGCTTAATATTGAAAAGTGTAACTTTTAAATGAAATATTTACCCTTTCTTGAACATATTATAGAAGAAAAAGGAATCTCTCCAGACCTAGACAAAATAGCTGCTATACAAAATATCTTATTCCTAACAAGTGTCACTCAACTTAGATCTTTCTTAGGACTTGCTGGATATTACTGTCAATTCATCAAACACTTTTCCTCTATTGTTCAATCTCTTAATTAGTTACTATATAAGGATACCCCTTATGAATAGACCTCGAACTATCAAAAGCCATTTGATGAACTCAAACAAAGATTAGTTATTACATCTATACTAATTTATTCTAACTACAAGAAAGAGTTTATACTGGCTACTGATGCTTCTTATACCAGATTTAGAGCTATCTTGAGTCAGATTTCAGATAATCGAAAAGAACATCCCATTACATATGCTAGTAAAAGTTTGAAGAAAGAAGAAATAAACTATAGAGCTATAGAATTAGAATGTATTGCTATAGTGTGGGCTATTGAATACTTCCATAAGTATTTTGAAACTGATCATTTTACTCTTATTACTGACCACTCTGCTCTCAAATAATTAAAATTCTCCCAGCCTAAAGGACAACTAGGCCAATAGATAATGAAGCTACAATCCTATAATTTTACTATTATACACAAACTTGGACAAATCTATCCAAATATTGATGCACTATCTCGACTTGAGAACCAGACCCAACCTATACCTATTGCTCTTATATAAATTTAGATCACTACCAAAATTTAGTGATCTATCTAGAATCAGACGAAATTCCTCCTGACTTAACGAACAATAAAAAACAGATACTAATTAAATAATCAAAGTATTAATAACTTAAAGATAAATTGTTATATAAAAAGAATCAAAAAGATCCAGACAAATCTATTTGAGTAATTAAATGGACTGAAGTAGAACCTGTTCTCTATATGATGCATAGTCATCCTACTGCTAGACATTTAAGAACTGATACTATGTATTATAAAATATCTAAAAGATATTATTAGGATCAGATGTATAAAGATATCCAGAACTATGTTCACTCATATGAAACCTGCCAGAAAAGACAAAAAGGAATTTGTAAGGAACCTCTTCATTCTATTCAAGTTGAACGAGCCTTTGAATGTATCAGTATAGATCTTGTAGGATCCCTCTCAAAACTAACTAGAATAATAGATATATTATTGTTGCCACTGATTATCTTACTCATTGGCCTGAAGCAAAAGCTGTATGAAATGCTAGAGCAGAAACCTTAGCACAATTTATATTTGAAGAAATTGTGTATAGACATGGCATACCTAAAATAATACTTTCTAATAATAGAAGAAATTTTATTAGTATAACTGTCAAAATTTTATGTGAAAAATTCTTGATAAATATATATTTTCTTCTCTATATCATCCTCAAACTAATGGTATAGTTAAACAATTAAACTAGACACTTTGTAACTCTCTTGTAAAAGTAAAAAAAACAGATGAAGATTGAGATATACATATATCTGCTATCTTATTTGCATATAGGACTAAACAACATGCAACAACTGGATATACACCCTTTCAATTGGTATATAGACGACAAGCTATATTATTTATTGAAGCTACTTCACCAGAAACAGACCAAGAAATATCTTTAGAAGATAGTATTTTATCCTGAGCATTTGCGTTAATAGATAAATTACCTTAACAACATAGTGAAGCCTGAAAAAATACTGAACAATTTCAAAAGAAACAGAAAGTATGATTTGATTTAAAGATTCAAATCAAAGAATTTGAAAAAGAAGATAAAGTATAGGTATACCAAAAAGATATCAAAGCTTCTTGATCTACTAAATTCAAAAAAAAATAACTTGGACCTTTTATTATCCAAGCTAAACTAAACAATAGAGCTTACAAGCTTTCAACATTAAAGGAAAAAACACTATTAAATTATTATATTAGTGATCACCTAACTCAATACTATAAGAAACAGAACTGGCAACCTACTGTTGTTATTAACAATTAACACTTTCAAACTCTAACCTTAACTTATAACATTAACTATTTTTTTTTTACCAAAATTTATTAATTTATCTATTTATTAACTTATTTATTAATTAATTTATTTATTAATTTTATTTATTTATTTATTTATTAGTACAAATTTTATTATTGCAATTTTATTACAAATTAGATTTATAAGTTTTATTAAATTCTATTTATTTTATTTACAAAATATTACAGAAATAATTTCTATTACTATTACTATTTTCCTGCACTATCTGTCTTAATTCTTACACCTCATCCTTCAAGTTTGCTACCCGAACACGTAGCTTATTTCTCTTTTTAGTCATGTTTTGATGTCGAGTTTCTTATATAAATACTTCTCTTGCTGCTTCTAGAACAATAGATTTCTTTCAGCTGCTTCTGCCTTCAAACTTATAATTTAATTATAAAGTACCGACAAATGATCTGAAATCGAACTACCCTTACTACAGTGATGCATCTGTAAAGCAAAACTTAATTAGAAACAAACTTATCTCTAAATGATAACTTGGAAAAGAATAAAAAAAACAATTAGAAAACCCTTATTCCAAAAATATTACAAGCAAGGTCTATTATTTGCAATACCAATGAAGATAAGTTCTTATTCTACTTGCACAAAAGACTATGAGTATTGAAACAAAAAGAGGAAAAGACAAAGATGAAAGTATCTACTTGGGCCAACATCATAGTGCACCAAAGTAGAAGACCAGCCAAGCCCTATATGTCTAAATTAGACAAGACTTAGTGTACAGCCAGAACAATTATACACATCTTTGAATGACAGCAAGATAAATAAAAAGAAACAAACAAGGCAAAAGACAAAAGTTTTTCGATAAAACTACAAGAAGAAAAGATAAAGATATTAGAAAAGTTTGAACAAGAAAAGGGAAAGGAAAAAAAAGATAAGGATCCAAAAGTTGTAAAAAAAAGATTTTTAAATACAATGAATGCCAAAAATTAAGGAATAAATAATGGAAAAACATTATTAGCCATAATAAAAAGATCATATAATATATGCAGAAAACAATCACAACTGACAATATGCTTGCTAAAACAAGAAATCTATAGATAATTAAAACAAACAGAAGCTAATTTTAGACAAATTAGCACATGAAGTTCAGTAACTTCACTTTTTAAGGGTACGAACACAGATAAAGAATTTTTAATTCATAGAACATTGTAGAAAAATTTTATTTTAGAGTTAAAGATTCAGAGTATATGGTCGAACAAATACTTGTTTGACGATTATAGCAAACAAAGACACTCCACATTGTATACACAAGCAAACATTTTGAAAATCTTTGATTTGTTTATATTATTACAAAAATTATAAATAGAAACACCCTCTACCCAAATCTTTATTTCCTAATTTAGTAGTTTTTTACCTAATCTCATAAAAATTAAAACTTCTGCCTCACAACAATTACAGCCTCAGACCATAAATGCTTTAAACAATTTACTTGTACTATGGAATCAAAACCCACTTGCTATTGACAATAGCTTAACAATAACTGGTAACTCTATTTTAGTACATAACTATTACATCATTACAATTCCTACTAGAAACAGAACCAGATATACTCACATCACACTTGGATAGTACTAATGCATTGGATAATTATTGGCAAATATAGATTTTAGTGACCTTACTGTTTCTACTGAATCTATCAAAAAGAAATCAGTTATATTTCCTTCACAACTTAATACAGATATTGTATTAACTCAAGATATAAAAAACAATACACTCTCTCAACTTATTAAAGATTTAACTGAAGAAAAAGATAAAGTCTTTACTTGGCAAAAACCTCTAACAGTAATAATCTTTAAAGAGAAACTTAAAGAAATTAGCAATCAATTAAAAAAAAAAAGCTGTGGAAAATTATGTGGCTACCAAATTCAAACCTTAGAGACCTCTTATTATTTAGAACATCTAAAGAAAGAAGCTGATAATAATAAGAAAAAAACACAAAAGATTTGAGATAAACTTAGAAAAGTTTTGAGACCTCAACATGCTGCTAAAGCATGAAAATGTGCAGAGCAAATTTACCAAATTCTTCAAGCCTGTGAACTATCTTGTCTTTATTCTACCACTACTATTACCTTTAGTAATTTTAAAGAGCTAAATGAAGAAAAATTTTTATCTCTGCTAAGAGAAGTTAGAATTCACAAAGTTCATTCTTAAAGGGGACAAAAATGTTATAGAATGAGCTTTAGTATTAGTTTTATTAGTATAGTGCAGGACATCTAAAGATGTAAGTCATGTGACTTGTCCCATTTTGCTCTAAAATTCAAACTAACCTCAAATCGCACAAAAAACCTATTTTTATAGAACCCGGATCACGTGATATAAATGGCACAATGAATTTCGAAACTAATTTTATTTTTATATGAGTGCTGCAAAGCGAAAAGCTAGAAGTGAATATTTAAGTTTTCGCTATAGTGAGTTTAACCTTGATGAATTCTGATGTTATGTAATTAATCATGTGTACGATTAATTTTCTAGTTATTTCGATAGTATATATCAACTTTACAAATTAGGCTCATCAGCTCTATTTATTAATTGATTTTTATTACAAGAACACTGATTATCAATAGGTAATGTTATTCATTAGGGGCTAAACTCGCCATAGTGAAAACTTAAATATTCATTTTCAGCTTTTCACTCTGCAGCACTCATATACTAAACCAATTAATCCAATTTTGTATACAAATAATAAACCCGATTTTAAACTTGATCACAACTTGGATAATTATGATGTAATTTTAAATTTTATTAAATTTTATTTATTTATTTAAATTCGAATAATTAATTTTATTTATTTAAATTTGAATAATTAATTTTTTTTTAATTGCAGCATTAAACTTTATTTAATTTATTTATTAAATATGACTTATTTTTTTATTTTCTTGCATAAACGAAACTAATTCACTTTGAGGAATTCTCCTATAAGACTTAAATTTTTTATATGCATACTCTGCGAACTTACCTGTCAATCCCTCACAGTATAACTGCATATATCTCTATGACTTTTGAGCGAACTTCCTAATCATTACAATATATACTGAATAAAGCACTCATGGAACAGTTTCTTGCAAGCCAATCCATGTGTAATTGCAATGATCTCTTACATATTTCTTAGCTGCCCCCAATACATTTCAATAAAATTAAGCTCACAGTAGAACTTCGGATAAAAAATGCAGATATGGCTGGCACCTTCGATTAGCTCCACAATAGCAGACTTTGGACAACAAAATCTGGTTAAGAAGCCATAATTTTTCTTAAGCAACAATCTATTCGGCCTGAATCCTTCTTTTTTTTATATTTTAAACAATCTAAATTTTTCTTCCAACACCTTTTTTATTCCTTTTGGCTTTTCTTTCATATTAGAGTCAGGGTAATTCTCCTCGAATGCCATTTCCTGCATCCTCTGTTGGCCATTAACATCGGTAAAGGTTGTTGATCGCATTATGTTTAGTTTTCTACCAGAACCTTTGTTCATTCTTTGTATCAATAAGGCATCATCTGCAAATGCCAAATGATTAGTACTATTGTCGAAAGTGAAAACAGCTGTTGCGCCTGAGAATTTTGCTTCAAAAATAGGGATCACCTTTTCCTTAATTTGTTTTAATAGATGTTTAACTGTCCAAAAATTTTCTTCATTTTTACCGGGTGTAAAATAGCAGCATGCTTTTTCAGGAACATTGGGATGGTTTTTTTTCTTCTTCACCTAGTCATAATCGACCGCATGCCTCTGAAATAAATTCGCTCACTATAATTGATTTGCTATTTCCTTTTTTGCGCAATGGCATCCTCCCATTGTACACCCAGATCCCTCATTTTCCATCATTGGAATAGAAGATACACTCATCATGAGTGATCAGAATTAACACTCATTCGCCAACTCGAAGTACTGGTGGAATCGGTTCCATGTTTGTTCCCTCATACATTGTCATTCGTCATTCTAAAACCCTTATTTCCTCTAAAAACCTACTCTGATATTCAACAACGTCCCTTCGTTCATGTCCATCAAAGTACATACCCTTCTGATATTTTTTAAACTCACATCCTAATGCATTTAACCATCTTTTAGCCATTCTCAGGCTAATTGACTTTTTGGTCTCCCAGTATATTCAGATAAAATGGCAGAATCAATATACTGCTTAAATTGGGATGGATTAACACTGATTCTTCCCTTATCCATTGTTTACATTTTAATGCCACATCCTCATCATCAACCAATCGTTTGTATTTTTGATATTGACCATGATGGGAGAGTGGAAACTTTTCATAGCGTAAATAAAAGTTATCAAGAAAACAGATTTTCTGGGTTTGTATAGGCTTAGGTTGACATAAATATATCTGCTGCCATTTTACTTGCTTTTAACTTTCTATGGCCATAATATAGCCTTGTAAATATTCATAGACAGCTCGTTTTTCGTTATATTCAAAAGCAGTAAATGTTTTTTCATTTTTTAGGAGATCTTCCTGAAGTTGAGCAATTACATTGCCAAGTTCATAACATGCTTTCTCAATATTATCATCATCTTTGTCATTATCGCTATTCTCACATTTGTTCTCATTTTCATTCAATTTAGCAACAATTTGATATGTCAGGAATGCTGACTATAATGCTAAATGTATTGGTAAGGCCAATGTTAAAGGCAAAAAAACTGCTAATCTTGGGTGTTTATTTGGCAGCACTGATAAGCATTCCGGAGGCACCAAACTTGCGATAATATATTGATTTTGGATACCCTTTACTATCTTTATTTCCTGTTTTTTTTCTATGTAAGGGGTATGGCAAGTAAATATCTTCGCTTCATTTCTTCTTTATCTATGTCTTCATCTTTTTCCTGATTACTGTCTTCTTCAGAACTTTGTTCAACATCCTCCTCTTCTAACCTATTCACTCTCTCCCGTTT
>CAJVPZ010003823.1:0-10586 GCA_910592135.1 Racocetra fulgida | reverse complement strand
TTGGATGTTCTATAAAATAGATAGGCAATATAAGAAATAAGCTTCGCTAATAATTAGTAATTACTAATTTTTTAATATTGGAGTTGCAGAGCTAGCAGAGTTTGCCTACCTATTCTATAAAATATCCAATTTTTTAGCTTCAGAAACATATAAATTTTATAAAATTTAAACTAAATTTAATAGAATTTTTTAAAATTTAAACTTTAAAGTTTAATTATTAAAAAATTACTTAATAAAATCAAAAAAATTGGTAATAAAGTTAATAAAATATATATTATAGAATATTTTTTATGAGAATTATAAACCCTATATTATTAATAATTTTTTGAGTAATTTGACAAATTATAAATTTTTAGTCAAATTTGGTGCAAATTTGCTCCCAATATAGTTTAAGGGATATTCTTGTAATAAAACCTTATTTTATTGTATTTTCTTAGTAATAAACTGTTTTTATTATATTTTTATTGTAAAATTATTATTTTTCTTTAACATTTTTGATTTATACTTAAGTAAATTTTATTGTTTTTAATTTATTGTTTAGTTATTTCATAGTATTTTTGTTTTAGTTTAGGCTTTTCTTTAATTTTTTTTGATTAAACACATCCCTAATTACTTTTATATGTTAAGTCAAATAATATATTTGTTTGACTTAACTGGTAACAACATATTTTATTATTGAAATATTTACTATTTGGTTAAGCCAAGCAGACATATTACAATATTAATAAAATTCAAAATAATTAAAAGCTTGCTATTGCTTTTATTTATTTTGAAGTTTTGCTATTATATAATAAATTATTAAGTTTTGCCAAATCGTAATACTAATAAAATTACTGTTTGGTTTAATAAAAATCAAAATAATACCAATTTTATTATTAAAGTTCTTGTTAATTTTTAATTTCAAACTTTGGTTAAAATACAAACTATTGAAATTAAATATTAACAATAATAATCAAAAAAATTTTGTAATAATTATATTGCTATTTTGATCAAATCACAGTATATTAAAAAGCTTAGCATAGAAGATTAAATTTTTTAAAACATTCAAGATCTAAAAATTGTCTTATTTTAAAACTTTATATAAAGCTTAAATAATAACCAAACCTGATATAATACTATAAATCAAAACAAAATATATAAACTTATCGATCAAACCATAAACTCTTACTTCAACCAATATGCTATTTTAGTTACCAAGTTTTAAATAAATATTCTAAATCAAGTAATACAAACCTGGTTTAACAGATCTAACAACTAAATATAAACAATAGATACAGTATAATAATTTAAGAAATAATTATAAATTATTACAAACGTTTCAACAACTATTAATCTAAATAATATATTAAAGCAAATTAGTATCTCACACTAGAAGCAACACTGAACCTGTTGGTATATAACAAAAGTGTAGAGCATAGAATAGAAATTTCTATACTCCCGTGGATTTGTGTTACCTTACTACATACGATAATGATAGCTATAAATTATCAGCAATTCAGTTGTTAGGCAACTTTCAAGCATGCAATGCATATCAGAATTTCTTTCACTTCACGGGCTAACCCTCGAGGAAAACCTCACGAAACACCGTACTCTTAAAACGCTTAAACATATTCCCAAAGGCACCACCATAATTACATTCCCATCTCTTGCATGCATTCCAATTCCATCCATGGTCAATGCCCATTGCAATAATTGTTTAGAAATTCCAATCGAACCACTAAAAAAATGTTCTAGATGTCATAAAGCGTTTTATTGTAACGTAAAATGTCAAAAGCTCGCATGGTCAGCACATCACAAAATTTTATGCCCTTTATATAAAAAGGAAGGGAATAAAGCCTTGGATAGTGATTATATGGACGAAGAAATGTTAAGACGAGTAGCATTGAGAATAGATAAATATTTAAAAAAAAAATCATACTATGAGTCCGAAATGATATCATCGACAGATTTAAACGAGAAGATAAATTGTGAAACATTTTTGACATTAATGTCACATCGTGAAAAACAGATACCAGAACAATTAGAAAAATTTAAAACTATTGCAACGAATGTTTTTTCAGATTTGGAGTTACAAAATATCACGCAAGATGAATTGATAACATATTTATGTAGATTTTCTTGTAATAATTTTAACGTGGATGATAGTCAGTTATTTTCTTTTGGCGAAGGAACGTATCCTTTGTTTCGTTTTTTATATTCCTATGAATTTTTATAAAATCAGTGAGATGATATTTCTTTAATTTTATCTATTCATTTGTAGTTACCCAATTGGATCTTTAATCAACCATTCTTGTCGTCCGAATGCTATAGTGATGTATTCAATCGGACAACAAACAAAGGATGGACCACAAATACTTAGAAGCATTGAAAACATAAAGGCTGGTGAGGAGATAACAATATCTTATGTTGATGTCGCAATGAGCCGAACGTCCAGACAAAAATTGTTGAGGGAAAAGTATTTTTTTAAATGTCAATGTCCAAGATGTTGTACCGACGATATTAGTATGGATATAACAGAAGAAGAAAGAAGAGTATTAGTGAAGATCGAGCAATTAACTGAGAAAAAAGATAATGAAGAAGAAAAAGAAAAAATCGTAGAAAATTTGCTGATTTCTCAAATGCAACAAAACCAGATGATAAAAGAATCAATTTCTTCTTTTATTTCGCGCATTATTATCTCACTTTTACCACATTTAATAGGAGAAACATCAAAAGCTGATTACATAAAAACCTTAGAAGTATTTTTCAATGATATGCACACAACCATCACACATCCAGATCTTTTTACTACATCATCTCTTTCTTTAGCCACAAGACGTTTTTATGATCGTATTGAGTTACAACAATGGCGAGAATCATGGACTTTAGGTCGTTATATTCTCGCTATTTATCTTTTAATTTATCCAAGATTTCATCCAATTATTGGATTGCATTTATTTAGTTTGGCAAAGTGTATGTGGAATGATACTTGCAAAGATAAAGATAAAATCGTTGAATCCTATGAGATAGTAAAAGCAACAAAGAAAGTGTTAGAGATTACACATGGTGATGGATTTGAAAACAGAAAAATCATTGCACAAGTCATGGACTTAGAAATCAATATGCAAATTGAATTAATGGAAATAGAAAAAAAGAAATAGTAAATAAGGTTATATATAACGTCAGCTTAAAATGACAAATATTATACATTACGTATTATTATTATTAATATTATTATGATTATTTTATTCATGATGAATCAATGTCCGCATAAAATTCTTGAAAGTTAATGTAAATTTGCGTAATCTTCATGTATAATTTTAAAAAAACTTTCTCCGACAAAATTCACACCAAATTTTGCACACTAAATGTAAAAACATTAAAGTTTGATTTAAGACTCAAAATGCACATTTTGCTATTTGACAGCTTATTTCAGACTCAATTATTAAATTTAATGAATCGAACACTCAGACTATATCAAAACAAAGAGCTTATTTGTCAACAAAAACAATTGTTTTTAAGCTGACAAAATTCTCTTACACTCAATCAGAAACTATAAATAATATTTGATTCGTTCTATAAACACCTTCGTTCTAAAATTTATCTTTACAATATACAAAAAAAAAAAAATGTCTCTTGAAAATAAGTCACACAAACTACTCTCTAACTTTTCAACTAGCATGCCCTCAACTGAAACTTCTATGAACTTTTCGCTTTCAGGAAAGTCGTTACCTATATTCGCTTCAGGCTGCTCACCAAATAGTGTGACATCTTGGGGGACAAATGAAAATAGTAATAATTTAAAGGATAATAATGAAGTATCGTATGGAGATAGGTAAAATTTCGAAATGAATAAAATTGTGAAAATAATTGGCGTCAGATTTTAACACCTTTAAACACGTTCGAACTTAATCATGTATAATTATCTTTCCGTAATCGTTTTATAGATTCATTCCTATTAGAACCGGTGATATGATATCCGAGTTTCAAAGACGAGCAACAACGTCTACAGAAGAAAAATCACAAAAGCGGAAGAGAGAAGAACCAGAAGGCAAGAAAATTTTTTCGTTATATCATATCAATTTGAAACTTGGAATGAATTTTATTTATTTATTTCTTTATTGATTGATTTACTTTAGACGATTATTTTCACAAAATTATAGTCCAAAGGGCAATGTTTCCATCCACAAACTCTAATGACGATATAGTCAGTCATATCGACACTTACCCGATAAATTCGAAACAGAAATTCCTTAAATTCCACTCGGCATTACCAAAACGCCGTGGTATCTTAGATACGCCCTTTAGTAATGTGTATTCTACAACTCCATTTTCACGTCAAGTAGAGGATTTAATGACAAAACCTCGTAAACCTGCTAGAACAATTAATCCACTGCCATATCAAATGCTCGCATTTTGCAATGAATTGATGCTCAAAGTATATACATTTCAATATATATCAATATATGTTTATTTATTAATACATCTCATTTATTTTGTTTTTGCTTTTAGGATGACTTTTATTTGAACGTGGTAGATTGGTCTGCCTCAAATATTTTAAGTTTGGGGCTCGAAAGTTGCGCTTATTTGTGGAATACTGGAACATCAAGGGTTTGCAATTATTAAGGTTTCGCGATTTTATTATTGATTTTTACCCTAATTATTATTAACTTTATTATCATCATTTTTTAGATGGCAAAATTATGCGATTTGGGCTTGTTATCTTCCGTTTCTTCTGTTAAATGGCATCCTCAGGTAATAAATAATATTTATAATAATAATATGATAATCATGTGTTAACTAAATATTTTGCAACTTTATAATTTAAAATAATAGGGTTCTCAACTCGCAATTGGCACAGCGGAAGGCAAACTTCAAATCTGGGATACTCAGAAACTAATGAAAATCCGCGATTGTACTTCGCATAGTTCACGTGTTGGTAAATAAAACATTCGTTATTTTATATATAGATTCCACCAATGTCAATGTTGTTAATCTAGTCCTACATATTTTATATATTCTCAGGAACTCTTTCTTGGAATGGAAACCTACTAACCACCGGTAGCGCCGACCGTTGCATAATCCATAGAGATCCAAGAAGTCCTTATGATAATATCCGTGTTTTAACAGATCATAAATCCGAGGTAAGTAATTATCGAACTATAAATTACTCGAATTTAGATTAAATCTATTATTATGTAAATAGATATGTGGATTGAAATGGAACAATGAAGGAAATCAACTAGCAAGTGGTGGTAATGCCAACGAATTATTTATCTGGGAAGGCTTGAATTTGTCTCCAATCAGAAAGCTTGATGGTCATAAAGCTGCTGTTCGTGCTCTTTCTTGGAGCCCTCACTCAAGAAATTTATTAGTAAGCGGAGGTGGTCATTTAGATCGGCAAATACGTTTCTGGAATACTCTGGATTCAAGATGCTTAGCAAGTTATAATGTTAAATCACAAGTATTTTTATTTTTATTTTTTAATTATTATTTTATTGTTTTATTCTAATCAACTAACCCTTAGTCCTCTATAAAGGTATGTAACCTGCAATGGTCACCCACGGCAAATGAACTTGTCTCAACCCACGGATGGTGGAAAAATGATGTAGTCGTTTGGCAATATCCTTCGATGGAAAAGATTGCCACCTTAAAAGGGCATAATTATCGTGTGCTTTATTTCTCTTTATCTCCTAATGGCGAAGATATTGTGACTGGTGCTGGTGGCGATGATAATACTTTACGATTCTGGAAAGTTTTTAACGCTCCACTCAGTAACAAAAAGAAAATTACTAAATCTGTATTTAAGTTAGATGGGCTAATTCGGTGAAAATGTTTTCCCCGCCCCGTTACACATTTATTTATGCAATTTATATAATAGAATTTCATAATATATATTTTATTTATTGTTCATATGTAACAATAGTTTACAACTGAATCATAATACATTTTAGTTTAATTTATATTAGATTGTCCATTCCTTTTACTACATATTGGTTTCTTAGAATAATGGCAATGAACACATGTACGTACGTTATTTCTGCTTAGAATTATACATTATAAGCATTGGAAATGTAATTTTCACCTGAAAAAAATTTCTCAAATCGATAATCCGTATAAACCTTGAATTATCATGGGCAATGTTTTTTTTTTTCGAATTAATCCGAATAGTGAATCCTATTCGCAATATAAACGTAACATATGATAATTGTGCTCAAATACTCATGAAGCATTGTTTTATGTAAATAAAAATACTTACGTACGTACAATAAAATTGTTTCGTTCATTTATTGATTTGTAGGTTACATTGTGCTTAAGAAATTTCCAAATTTCTCAGAAAAATGCTTTAAATATATGGACTGAAATACCAAAACTGGGAAGAGAATTGCCCAACTTTAAGCAAGCACATGATTTTATTTTAAATCGAGGACGAACATGAGACTGTTTTCTAAATTTCGGTGCTGCACACTTTGTAGACGTTTTATTTCAGCTAAATTTTTTTAACTTTAAATCAATATTTTTAACAACTACAAATCTAATTCTACAAATTACATAATTAAAATAAAAATTTTATCAAATTTGAATAGATAGTTGTTAATTAAGAAATTATTATTTAAATTTTTTTTAAAAAATTTTTAAAAAAATATTGCAAGAATTTTTTAATTTAAATATTTAAATAATAATTTCTTAATAACATCTATTCAAATTGAAAAATTTTGTTAACAGAGGCTATACTTCTATTAATCTTTTTTGTACAAGAGCATTTCTTCTTGCTAGTTTTTTTATAATGTTTTAGTTTCTTTGAATAAAATAATATTAATTCGAAAATATTATTAAAATATTCTTTTTTTTTAGAATAAGTATTTGAATATTATTCCTATTAGATGTTGCTTATATACATTTAATCTTATTATAAAAAATATTGTAACTTTGTTAGTATTGTTTCTACTTGTAATAAGAATCAAAAACTTGTAAATTTTTTTACTGCTTCACATATATGACAATAGACTCTATAAACTTAGCAGAAAGAAGAAAGTATATCTCATTTTTTAAATATATATTGTGAAACAAGGTAGTACTCTATTATTAAAGTCTGCTTAAGTGTAATTGCTTTTAAAAGAGACTTTCAGCATTCTTTTAGGTTGAGCAAATTTAATAGAATAAACTATTCAGAAATAAGAAAAATATATATATATATATTTTTTTTTTTCCCTTGCAATGTCACGAACAGGCGAATTTTATTAGGAATTTATATAGTACATTTACTACTACATTGGGAAATTTTTTTTAGTGCAGTTCTGCACAAAATTGCAAAAAATTAAATAATAAATTAAATGAAAATTTGTGTAAATCTGCGACCCTGCTGGCTATAGCCAGAGAAAATTAAATGCAATTCTGTAAAAAACTTCAAATTTGAAAAATTTTACAGATTTTTTATAAAAATTCTGCAAAAATTTGTATTTTAACAGATTTTTGCAGATTTGCATTAATTTAATTTTCCTGATGTACCTACAATTACGCCAGCCTATAACCTCATGCTGCTACATTTAAAGACCACCCAGATCGACATGTACTACACTACTTGTGTCCTAATTCTATAGATAACCCAGTAGGGTTCTCATACTTACTGTGTTACCCTAGGGAGGGTGTAGTATATACCCCTAATCTTTCTATGTCCTACACATTTTCAGACTAGGCCTTTTCGGTAACTTACGCCGAGTCTGAGAACAAGTACTTGCGAGCCAAAGCCGCTACAGTTACCTACTACTGCCCTTGTAGAGTTCACCCAAACCCCGGTACCTACTTTACGGACTCTCTCCCATACCTTTGGAAACCCAAACTCCCAATCCTACAGCCCGGAAAGGCGGACCCTTCCTCCGTTTTTCCCCATCGGCCTGGTTGGTATAGTGCTTTTGCCAAACACTTCGGTCCCATCCAGTTTTCCGGTATCTGGTTGATCATCCTTTACATAGTAACCGTCGAAGATTTGTGCTACTTCTCCACTTGGGTCTTGCCAAACAGGCTTTCGTATCCTGTAAATTCGCTGTATTTATCCAGTAGTTTTACTCGAGTTTTGTATAACTCATACATCACACTACATGTTCCACTACCTCCCAGTACAAGCTGGTATGACCACCATTACAGGTTCTACAACCCAATAGGATACAGTCTTCCAAATGCATTTTCTATAATTCAAATTTTCGTCACCGGTGGGATTCGAACTCTAGTCCTGCTGCTTGGGGGTGCGACAACTTGCCAACTTCACTAAGTCACCACACCCTTAATAAGAAAAATATTAAAATATTATTAATAATAAATATTATTTTGCTAGTAATAATATACTAGTAAAAGTTATTAAATTAATAGTTGATATGATTAGAAGGCTAGAATTTAGAGATGCAACTTTGGTTGATATTTTTAAAAATTAATCTATATTTATCTTGAAATATCCAAACTCAAAACTTCTATTTCTGATTTCAAAGCTTATGTATTAATTGTTATTAGTCAAAGAGCAAAAGAATTCTCTGATAATATTTATTTCATTAATTTGTTTTTTAACCTATTTTACAAAAATATAGCTATATTAAGATATATAAATAGAGATTGACTTCTGTATAGATGCTTGGAATTAACCAAAGTTTGAAACTTTGATAAAAGAGATATTAGTCTACTTTTTAAAGAATTAATTAACTATAAATATAATAATTCTTCTTTTAATCATATCAAACCTAATATTTAACAATTGTCTAGATCTTTTTAGATGAAATTTATCAGAAATTTTCTATTCTTTATTAATTTATTATGAAAATTCCTATTATTTTATTTTGTAAATATTTTTTTTGGATAATGTTAAATATCGCAGGTTGCTATGTCGCTGGTTAATATGATCGACCAATTAGATCACAGGATCTTGTGTAATAAAAATAAACGAAAAATTAGAAAAACTTAAGAAAAAAAGTCAAAATTTTAAATATCTCGAAATTTCATTATGTAAACTAGTTTTGAACTTCTAATTAAAAGTTTTTAACACTCAATTTTGTATATAAATATCCTTTTAACTCTAATCCTAATACTAGCTCGAACTTTAACCCTAACTAATAATAATTTTAATTTTTTTTTAAATTATATATTAACCTGCGATATCACAACCTGCTAAATTTAACAAAAATCTATTTTTTTTCCTCTTTGGGTTTTACTAAAACTAAAACCAGAAATCACCTTTTTTCTTAAACTTGGATAAATTAAAAATAAACTTTAGCAAGCTGTTATCAAAAAAAATGATAACAAACAAAAAATTATTTTAATATCTGAGTTTTTTGAAGAAAATATTAACATATTTTTTGAAGATGTAAATTATAAACAAAATAAAAACCTAAAACAAGATGTAGAACCAGATGAAGTAAACAAACAAATTAAAACAATTAATATTAATGATGAAGAGATTTCTATTATAGAAAATTTTTTTAATTTTGAAGTATTTCAAAAAGATCAAGAAAATTTTTTTCAATTGAAGAGTTTATAATCTTTTAGTAATTATTAAATGTAAGAAATAGTTTATTGAAGATATTCTACAAATCTAATAATTTTTTTTTTTTGTAGTCAAGGTTAGCCTCTTCAGCTTATTGCTTTTATTAGATATTAGAATCATGTAGTGCCCTTTTCAAAGAAGCTCCAAACAAGTATATTCTGATGAAGATACATTTTAGTCATATCTGCATCTTTTGGATGCCTAATTAAGTATTCTACCTATGTGCTACAGAGTTGGCAAATGACAATGTCATTTAAAATTTTAGTGACAAATGACAAATTAACGACAAATGACAAAGGTCATTTGATATTTTTGTCATTTAAAAATAACAAATTTTAATCAATCACAGGTCTCAAAATTGTTAAGACTTTGGGTGTTTTAGGACCAACTAATCCTAAAGTATCTGAAGTAACACAAAATCTTAGCAATCTTAAGATCTTAACATTTCTAAATATAAACTATTTTTGTCATTTGTCATTTGCTTTCTAAATGACAAAGTGACAAATGACAATATCACAATGTCATTTATATCATTTAAAAATCATTTGCCAACCCTGATGTGCTAGGTGCTACACTAGATGTCGTATCTGTAATCCACTATTACTTGAATTACTCAATTAAACCCTCTGATCTGAGTTTCCTATATCAATCCATTTAATCTCATCTAGAACATGCAATACATATCTAATAATTTTTTTTAGTATAAAATATATAAAATTTTAATATAAATTGTATTTAAAAAAAACTTTGAAATTTATCTATATAATTTTTTATAAAAGTGTATTAACAAAAGCTATAGATTATAAGTTATACTTTAGTATATATATTACTATAAAGTTATAAAACTATTTCAATATTCATAAATTTACAATCAATATTCGAACTCTTTCCGCTAATCATCAAAACACAAATTTTCCGAAACACAAAATTAATAAAAACTACGAAAGACACAAAAAGCTACTAAGAAACAAATCTCAGAGCTCTAAGAAAAGAAGAAGAGAACTACAAGAAACACTTAGTCTCTTAGGAGACTTGAGTAAAAGGAACAGAAGTAGCAAAGAAATAGAAGAAGTCATGA
>CAJVPZ010003822.1:0-10587 GCA_910592135.1 Racocetra fulgida | reverse complement strand
TTCAGGCTCATACTGACAATACTTTTAATAATTTAGCTGATTCACTAGCTAAACAACACACCTTCTAAACATTACTAGACTTTAATCATACTAATACCTACAACCTATATCACATCTTGCAATGAGAAGAGGAACTATATCCAGTTGAATACTCCACCAGATACTTTATCAAAACTATTTGTAAAGCCCACATCCTAGCTATGTGGTCATCCCAAAAATGAAATATTGAATGGTCCTCACTTAACCAACAAATTGATTAGCGATCTACATGGCTCTACTTTAATCATAATCACAAACCCACATACAACCTTACCAATTTCAAACTTAATCAGCTCAAGTCCTTTAAAATTAAAACTTTACTTAATGAGTTGCCTACACATTCACTTTATCATACACTATATCCCAAAACTTTTTACAGTGATAACTGTTTTTACTGCAACTCTTTTAATTCTTCATCCCACTGGCGTACTTGTATCAACCCTTCTTTACTTCACCAACTAATTCTATCCACTACTATAAATTATCTTCATTCAGTTGAACTTGATATATCTAATCATGAACTAGATAATTTAATTCAAAAAATTTACAAACATGAAGTATTCTATAATATAGCACCTCAATCCTATTCATTTCATATAGAGCCTACTCTCAAAGGTTTCATTCCTCGATCTTTAATTCAAACTATTCAAGACTATAATATTTCTTATAAGACAGCATCAAATATTATAATTAATCTACTTCTTAAAATTAATGAATAATTATATAAACAAGTATAGAAACCTTACTGCAAAACTTTGCCAATTGGAAGAAACAGCAACAACTAACCTTTTCATACTCCAACAACCCTAATTCTATTCAACAATCTGATGATCCAACTTTTGATACTTTAAACCCAAACCAACAACCTAAAAATATTAACTGTATATGACAACTATATATATACTCTTGTCTATGTGAATTACCAGATCAATTACACTAATATACTGGAGTCTGTCCACCGGTTGGCCAGACCAAAAAGAAAATTAACACTTGGTCTGTACATTGGGCCAAGTACAGTTTTTCTTAAATTATATCTTAACTATAGTAACCTAGGTGAGTCTTTGACCACTTTAGTAGGTTTAGGTTACAGATAAATTTTTCCTTGTCTGAGCTTTTATTCTTGTATGTAATTTTTATTTTTATTTGTACTAGTACAAATAGTAGCAGCTTGTAAATCTCTGCTCTTTTGTAGTAATTCACATTGTTGCTATTTCAAAAATTATTAATAAAGATATGAGCAAGGCCTCACCTTAATACCAAAAAAAAAATATATATGTATTTATTGTTCAAAGAACATTACAGGGTAGAGACATCATGAAGTGTGTCCGCAAATTATGAATTTTGATTGGTCAATCAGATAAAACAACCAGAAATAACTGTTGTCAGACCCATATTAGTTCTTCAAACTCAAAATGATCACAATTTACCTAGTTTATTATTATTATTTGTACAGCCACTGATTATGGTATTAAAAACTAAGGTTTTGGTACCAACACTAAAGTATGGTGTAAGTGCTAACTTATTAATGCTTAATTATAATATAAGTGATCTCTATATGAAGATTGCATAAATTCAAGACCCTAAATTCGATGTCTGCCTGCTTCCATGTGATTCAAAGCTTTATTTACATAGAATTTGATTAGTGTTTTTCTTATTATTAAGATGCCAATTAATAACTTTTTTTTTTTTTTTAGTCTGGTTTCAGCATTTTTGTCTCACTGATCTGTCATTTGAGAAATATGCTAGTGTTGGAGTAAATCATCTAATTCTTGAACCCAGGCTCCTTATATGTCTCAAATAGGTCTGTTTGTTTCGATAAGATGCCAGTGATTTCAATTTTATAGTCTTATTTTATTTCATTGTTTTCTTTTATTTAATTTATTTACTGATACTTATGGAGGAAAAACTTCATCTTTTATACAAGTAATAGACAATTATATTATTTCAAATTGTGCATTATCATATTTCTGACATTTTGAATTTCTGATCCATGTTTTATTTTATTTTCCTTATATTAACTCTCAGTCCATATGTTCTTATCATTTTTGAGTAATAATATCTGAACATTATTATGGCATAGTCTGGAGATATCGATCGAGCTGTTCAGTATGACTCAGCTAATAAGTATGTCTTGAGTAAGAGAGGTAATATTAGCCAAGCACATTTATGTTATATACGCTTGCCCAATAGGTGCTGATTACTAAAGCTTATTTAAATTGCATGTTGATTTAATGCCCATGTGTTGTTAGATTTAATTCTGAGAGATTTGTTTAAATTCATGTGATTCTTCATATTTATTTATCTTACGATAAGTTGCTTCATGACTTCTCAATGCCTAACTATCTGCAGGTTGATTTATAGTGTCTTATTTGCATCTGCAAGATATTCTTCATATCTGATTTAATGTTACTGCATGATATGATTTGATTTTTGTTAATTTATTTAAATCAACAGGTGATTCTTTACATTTATTCCTCATGCAATAAGTAGCACCCATTGTCTTACTGCCTATATTCATTTGGTTGATTTTTAGTAATTTATGTAAATCCACAAGTAATTTCTTACATATCTTTATCTTGCAATGAGTCGCTAATTCCAATGCATATGTATTTGATTTGCTAACACACTGTTTAACATTCATGTCTGTAAACAATTCTTCGTTATAAGATAAACAGCACCATATTAACTCAATGCCATTGTATCATTTAATTTGATTTCCTAATGTTAGTGGATCATTTGATCTTTTTTTTTCAGTTATTTATTTGGTTCTGCAATGATTATTCGTTATATTTATTAAGTGATAAGTTACCTCACGACTACCCAATGTGAACATATATTATTCTAATGATTTATTTAAATCTGCAAGAGATTCGATATCTGTTTCATCATTCTATTAGCTGCACCACAATGATTTAATGCACCTGCTTTGTCTGATTTGATTTCTAATGATTCGTTGAAATATGCAAGTGTCCTTTATATTTATTCATCATGCAATAAGTTGCTTCACAAGTTTCCAAAGCCTATGCATTATTGGATTCGATTTCTAATGATTCCTCATTTTAATCATCATGTAATTAGCTTTACAGCCTACTTCAGATATAGCATTAGGTTTAACTTTAAAGATTTATTTAATTATATGAAAGATTCTTCATATTTCTTCAATATACGATAAATATAAATTTTTCCACAACAAACCAATGCACTGCATCGTTAGGTTGATTTATTTCAACTAAGTAATTTGTCACATCTATTCATCATATAGTAAGTTTAGTGTTGGCAAGTGAAACTATTTTTGGCAAATGGTGAAAGACGAAACTAAACTGGCGAAAGACAAAACCTGGTGAAACTCTGTCGAAACGGTGAAACTCTGGTGAAACAGTAAAACTTTGGTGAAACTGTGAACTCTGGCGAAACTCTGGCGAAATCTCTGGTAAATTGAAACTCCTGAGAAAGTCAAAATTTGGTGAAGATCAAACCCTCTAAGACTTTAAAAAAGACTGAGTCATGTTAGTAAATCAAAATATTTTGCATGTGGCTATTAAGCAGCATATGGCTTATTTAAAAATGTACAAAAGCAATATACAAAGTGATAACTTTTTGTTTGTATTCAAACTATTAAAGAAAATTAGATTTTCAGCTTTTGGAACTTCGAAGTAAAAGGGTAGTTCACAGCTAAAGGGTAGAAATTTTATAGTTTAAATCAGCAGAATTACTTATAGAATTTTAATAGTAGTAGAATGGCCAAAGATTTTTACAGAAAGTACAATGTAAACTTCTTTTTTTACTAAGTAAGTCTCTCTTTGACTACTAATTAAAGTTGTAGAGGAAGTTCGTGTGGTTCTAATGGTAGTAAGATCACTAAATTTGGTTTGGTAAATCATGAGATATCAACGATTTACATTTCATGATCATATAAAATTTTCTTCACAAATTTGCAAAGAAATTTCATATGATCGCGAAATGTAACTCATTAATATCTTATAATTTACCAGACCAAATTTAGCGATCTTACTATTATTAGAACTGTATGAACTTCCTCTACAACTTTAATTAGTAGTCAAAGAGAGACTTACTTAGTAAAAAAGAAGTTTATATAGTACTCTCTGTGAAAATTTTTAGCTATTCCTACTACTATTAAAATTCTATATGTAATGCCTGCTGATTTTTACTATAATGCTTATATAATACTTATACTCTTTAATGGTGAATCACACCTTAATTATCTTTATTTATCTTTTTATTCTTACTTTTTTTATTAATTTTACTTTTTTTTAGTTTCGCTACAGTTTCGCAGAGTTTCGCAAGTTTTGTCAGTTTCACCACCATTTGCCATTTTGGCATTTTAATTTTTTTTTAGCGAAATTTGAAACTGAAATCCATCAAAATTGAACTTGCTAAAATAAGCAATTTTAATGGCGCTGATAATATACTATTAAAATACAAACATTATTTAGCCAATTTATTAGGTATTTAAAAGTGCTGATAAAATAATCTTGTAATGAATTATTAAATTTGCTAACATAGTACTAATAATGTACTATATATTGCTTATTATTGGCAAATAATTGCATATCTCGAAGTTGTTAAGTTTTTGCAAAGTACTACTGCCTTCCTTGGTTCAGCTTGTGATTTATCTAATCTACAAGGTTTGTCACATCCATTTATCATGCGACAAGCTCCAGTATATTGGCCTAGTGCAAAAGCATAACTTGGTTCAATTTCTAGATCATTTAGATTTGTGGGCAATTCTTTATCTATCATATGATATGTTGTACCATTTCAACTTAGACTCAAACAGTCGAAATGCCATTCAATCATTTCAATTATTCAGAATTAATCAAGGTGATCCTTATCTTAATCTGCTAAAAATTTGTTTTGCAAAATATAGATTTTAAATTCCATCTAGTTATAATTCATTTAATTAACCAATGATTCGTTTAGACTTGCCGGTAATTTTTTGACATTGTTCATCGTGCGTGAATTTGCATCATGCCAGCTTAATGCTTATATATTATATAACTCAATTCTTTTTTTTTCAGTTATTTAAAAACTGCTATGATGCTTCAAATTTATTTGTCATGCGTTGCATTGAACTATGATGACTTAATGTCTATGCATTCATGGTCTGAATTCTATGATTGGTTTAAGCCTTCCAGATGGTTCAAGTACAATTGAATTGGTCTTCAAGACTATGCTGCAAAATTGATTTGGCTCTTGAAAGGGCTGCTGTCTGCTGTTCTGCTGCTCTTTCATTTTATAACCGTATGATATTGTTATACGTTCTCTGTTAGATTTGGATATATTAGTATTCGCACTATAAGCTCCTAAATTAGTAACTTCATTAAATTTATACTTATCTTCTCTCTTGCATATACTGGATTCTCTTGTTGGAACTGGGATCACCTATGTGATCGTCACCTGCTAGTGTATTACTGCTTAGCAGTCTTTTCGATCTGTTGACCTATTGTCAACTTGAAAGAATTATACTTTACATTTTGCATAATAGCTAATTAGAGTTTAATAGACAATATAAATAGAGGGTTGTAGAACACAGATTTACTAATTTTCCCTACCACTTCTAATTGGCTGTACTAATTATTCAATTATTGGAGTATTTATATTAGTAATCAAAAAAAAATTTTCAAGTAAAAATTCGCACTATTAAACTAGCATAAATATTTTGACATTTTATTATAATTACAAGACATTTCTTATACCAAAATTTTACAAGAAAAATTTTTTATTATTGCGTAGAAGATATTTTATATATTGAATTTAGAGTTATGGCCGATTTTTGATTTTTGCATTTTTTTTATGTTTCTTTTACATTACACCTGATCGTGAAATTTGATTGGTCTGATAAATAAATAATTAGTACAGCCAATCAGAAGTGGTAGAGGAAATTAGGGCACTTGTAAAATATTAGTTAGTTAATTTTTGGTAAGTTAGAGATTTTTGTTTTAGTATTTTGAAAGGATCCTTAGTGTATCAGGTACACTGTTTTGGAGAAACTTATTTATGTTAGATATATTATTAGTACATTTTAGTGCCTTGTGTGTGATAATAAATACTTAGTTTTCTATTTTAATGCTTATGACCCTGAGCTAAATTAAGAGTACAGATATAAAGTCTCTCCTTGGTCATAACAATATTTATATCAGAATAATCTGATTATCAAGTTAAACTTTATTGTTAAGACTGAAATGAGATACTGTATCTAGTTGATATTGTGCTAGAGATCACTAGGGATGTGAAAAGTCTGGGCTGGTCCTAACTTGACTCTGGAAGTTGAGTATTAATTTGTACTCGGTTTAAAGATGGGCCGATATGCATTTTTGCATATGCATCTATGTGCATGAATCTGAAAAATATATATTTTTCCCATCAAAGATTAATATATAAAAATTTGTTAGCTTTGATACAAAAGTAATACTATTGATGAGTCAATATAATTTCATATGTGTGTACTAATATGCATCTATACATATGATTCTATTTCATTTACATGATATTTAATCTAACCATATTAATCATTAATTCAGCTGGCATTAAGATAATTTTGGCTTATAATTAATGTAATGCAGGCTGGAACTATGAAATTGCTTTTGTGCTGAATTCTTATTATGTCTTAAGTCTAAAAATCTAAATATATTTTTCTTTGTAATATATATAAATAATTGAATGACAATTTGAAATTGAATTTTGTCCATCAAAAAGTGTGTATACATGCGCAGTTTTCTGAAAAATGCACACTTTTTTATCTTTAACTTGGTCCCAAGTCAGACTTGGGACAAAAACTTATTGAATCTTGTGAAATATTAGTATATCATATGATGTTACCAATAAATAATATATGTTTATTTATTAAGTATATAGACTTAGATATTTATATATATAATATAATATATTTATTATTTATTCTAAAATGTTTGCTTCAATCCAACTTTTTAAATACAATAAAGCTTTAGTTGTTTGTTCAAAAAGACAATTCCATATAGGATTAATAGTGTATTTTGCGATAGATAAAGCATGCTCATATAAAATGCTTGTAACTTGAAGTGTATAGTAATCTGCTGCAATAGATGCTATAGTAGGAAAACAAAATAAATTATGCTTTCACCATGTTAATAGATTACTTTTTGGCTCTGAGAGCACTGCAAGATAAGTGGCTATTTCATTTATTAATTTTTTCATTAAATCTGTTTTATTTTTATTTGTTTAAATTAGATTATAAAAGCTATCTAATGAATTTATCTGTTTAAGTAAAATAATAGCATTATCAGTATAATATATTGAATATAACTCTTTTAACTAAATTATAGTTAATTGAAGGTTTCTTCTATTAAATGATTCAAGTTTAGTGGATGGATCGAGAAGTGTGGAAATTGTAGAGAATTAAGAGAGATAAGGCCAATAATTTTCTAATTTTATTTTCATCACTTTTGCCAATTTATAATATGCATTATTATTTAAAATACAATTATCTAGATGCACCAGAAGGTCTTGAATAATCAACCATAAAGATCTGTGAGAAGGAATGAAGAATTCGAAAGTATTAATGTTGCTTTATAAGGAATTTTAACATATTTTGAATTATTTGCCAATCATCTGACTTTAGATAATCATTCTTTAAATTGGTGCGGCTTGCTTCAACAATACTCAACTCACCGAAATCTTAGTTCACCAACATTTAATTTAACAACAAGCTCATTTACTGACAGTTTATTTTACCAACAGCTCATTTCACAAACAAGTAATTCTGGTCATCATCATTAGAGTCAGGCCAGAATTAGAGTTAAGGTTAGTATAAACTTGTCAGTAAAAGGAACTTGTCAGTAAATTAATTGTCAGTGAAATGAACTTGTCGGTAAATTAAATGTAGGTGAACTAAAATGTTGGTGAAGTGATTGTCAGTAAAATAATACAGACCCTTTTAAATAAAGACATGATTGAATAAAACTATCAACAACATCTTTAATTTCAATAAAAGTTTAAGTATAAGGTATATAGAATTCCATCTTATGTTAACATCAAGTTTAGAATAAAAAAATGAGTAGTTTAAAATAGCTATTTTTTTAATCTCTTCTAGAAGCATTGGCAAATTTTTAATTTTATTACAAAATTATTGTGTTTTTTTATCTAATTTTTATAATGTTTTTAATCTTCTTTTACAATAATATTTAGAACATGAGCTGCACAATGTACATATATAATTGCAGAGTTTATATTTTATTAAAGATAATGCAAACAAGTTTAATTATTTGATGTGTTATCTTCAGTAAACACAATTATTTTTTTTTTAATTCCAAAATCCTCCATGAGTTTTAGGATATTTTCTCCAAGATAATCATCTGTGTGAGCATCGTATAAAGAAATTAGATCAAGAAGAATAGTATGCATTGTTCTTTCTAGATTGACCTGATGGATGGTGACTTGTGAAAGGGTTGCTAAGTGTATACAGTTCACATGTCAAGGGTAAGGGCTAGTTTACTTAAATTATTTTTTAAAATGTTTTGTATTTTTACTTTTTCTAAGTTAAATTTTTCTCTAATATTATCAAAGATGGTTTGATAACAGGAAATTTTGTAGCATAGAACAAAAGCAGTAAGCAATTTAATGAAATAATCTTCTTCAATGAGGAAGAGTGAGCAGATTTTATAACTGATTTACAAAAATTCATTAAAGATATTTGTGTATTTATTTTCAAAGTGACATGTTATTGTCAATATTGATGTAAATAGGCCCATTTACCTATAGAGCCCTTATCACTTATAGGACCTTTATCACAAGCCTTACAAATATAAGAGCCATCTTCAAGTATATTGAGATATTTATAAATAGATGCAAGTTTTTTTTTTATTTTTAGATTTTTTAGCAATTTGATTAGAATTACTAATACTTTCAGATGAGTTTTTAAAAAAAGATTTGATTGTTGTAATAGATATATTACTGATAGATTAAATCAAAATTGAAGTAGAAGATAAAAAAGATAATTAATATTTGTTGATAAGTTAGATCAATAGATTAATGTCAAAAGTGGAATAAAATGTGCTATTTATATTTGAATTTTTTATTAATATTTTAAATCACTAGATTATTTAAAAATTATATTTAATAAAATATATCAAATATTTTACAATATAAAATTATTTTTTATTTATTTATTTTTTAACCTGGTCATATTTAAAATAATGCATCATTTAATCAATTATTACGTTATCTCATGCTTATATAGTATATGTGAGAAATATATAGTTTTAAGATTGTAACTAGTGTTTCAAATTGGATTAAAAATCTCGGTTTATCTGGGATTGATCCAAATCTGATCCAAATCTAAAATTTGGATTGATCCGTGGCCAATCCAGGGCCAATCTAATGCTTAATCCAAAAGAAACTGAAATAAATCTGAAATTCGCATTGATCAACAATCTGATGGTTAATTACAGTTAATTATGATTTATCTAAAATTTTATGTACACATGTACATACATAACTTATATACTTTAATTTTAGTGTCATTTAAATATTAGGATTTACTTGACCAAGCATTTTTAACAATACTGTATGAATTGAGTTTACTAAAGTAGTTGAAGTATTCTATAAGCTGGGTTACTGTTATAAATTCAATTCAATTAGATCTATTAATTCAGGTTCTCGGTATTATAAATTTAGTTTGCTTTTTTGATAATTCAATAATTCAATTATGTGTTTCTCAAAAACTTTTACTAAATCATTTATTTGAAACATTAGATATATTGAATCAAGTTTATTTGACTCAACTGGTTGCTTGCACTATATATTCGACTTGAGATGTTTTTATATATTGTGATTCAGGTATAATTCATTAAATTCGATTAAACACTTTCAAAATTAAGGCTTATGATACATAATTTCGAATTTACTAAGGCTATTAAAATATTCTATGAGCTAGATTACTGTTACGAATCAAAATTTAATTAGATATATTAATTTGGGTACTATAAGTTTAATTTGCTTCTTTGACAATTCAATTATGTGTTCTCCAAAACTTACTTTTACTAATTTATTAAGTAGATCGTTAGATATTTTGAATCAGGTTTATTTGATTTAATCGTTTGCTGGCATTATATATTAGATGTTTGAGAAGTCTTTGGATAATGTGAATCAAGTATATCCTATTAAATTCGACTAAAAATTTTCAAAATTAAATAAGGTCTATAATGATACCCAATTTATGAATTGAATTTACTAAGGCCTTTGAATTATTATATAGGCTGGGTTACTATTACGAATCAAATTCAATTGGATATATTAATTTGGGTTACTATAAGTTTAATTTGCTTCTTTGACGATTTGATTATGTATTTCTTAAAAACTTACTTTTACTAATTCATTAACTGAATCATTAAGTATTGTGAATCAGATTATTTAACTCAAATAGTTCCTGATACTATATATTACTTGTTTGGAATTTCTTATATATGGTAAATCAGGTACATTTTATTAAATTTGATCAAGCACTTTCAAAATTAAGGCTTATGATGATACATAATTTCCAATTACTAAGAC
>CAJVPZ010003821.1:0-10587 GCA_910592135.1 Racocetra fulgida | reverse complement strand
GTGGCTACTAAAATAGGCTTCAACTAAGGCCAAGCAACTGAATACAACAAAAGCACCCAGCAAGTTGCTCTACCAACCAGAAATTATCTGGCCAGAAGGACTTATCCTAAGTTTGCACTGCTCTTTGCTGGCTTGCATTGCTTTATATAACTTGTGCATTAAATGAACGCCTATGGGTTCTTCCAATTTGGTTAAATTGATAAATATCAGATTACAGGACTGAGCTCCAACTTTGATGAGCACTGTATATAACACAGCCCCAACAGGGAAGATCGTAGCTGTATATAGATAGAAATTCGAAGATTCGTCTTCAACAGAATTCGAACCCTAGACATGCCATTTGGAGGGTGACAACTTGACCACTTCACTAAGTTGCCACACTCCACAAGTATACTTAAAACCTCTAAATCCTTAATAGAAGATAACCTATGGGCCCAGCAATATTCAGAGCTATTAATCAATTCAGATGATGATATTTTTATAATCAATACTAACTCTAATAATATTACTATATCTGATACAACCCACAATCCTAATTATATTTTAAATTTTGATGATAACAATAATCAACAATCTTTATTACAAACAACTTCATACAATCCTTTTCAATAATTCTTTTTTTATAGAACACATAAATGCAGTCATCACTTCTAAATTATGATGTTCTCCACTTCTTGTGAGCTATTTTTAGAGGAGAATGATGTAAGTAAAAGAGTGGTTAAGTCTATTTACATGGAGGATCAAGATAATAATGGTCAAACCAAATATATATGACAGACTATAGAACCCTTTGCAGCTATAAGAACTGAGCTTAAAATAGTAAATACAACTATAGAAGAAAGTCTATCTAAATTATTATTAACTTCAACAAACTTCTATGATTTGGAAATATGCTATACCAAATTTCTTACTTATTATCAACTTTCTCTATTAAGAAAACTACAACCTATTAACTTTCTCTTACAACACTTAAAACAAAATAATGCTAACCATCTTGTATATTATATTCTTATTACTATTAATCATAATAAAACAGAAGCATATGTATATTTATTACATAAATCTTATATGCTCTTAAATTACTATATTCTATTAACCTATAATTCTTATAATATCTCTCTAAAATCACAGTTAAATATACCTATCTTTCCTTCTACTTCTTCTAGTTTTTTTAGAACAATTAACTCTACTAATATATTTTTCCCAACATCAACTAATAGAATACACAACATAACTAATAATAAACTAAATTTTGAAGATTTTGAGTTTATTTCTGTAGAATTACTTTTATTACTACAAGATCATGCTTATAATTTTTCAAACTTATCTAATCTACTCTTTCTCTAACATCTACAAACAATACTTCTACTAATGAACTTCTAGTAAATATTCTAACAATATTAAAGACTTACATTTAAACATTGCAATATATAATGTTTGTGGCTTTAATATAATTACTAAAAAAAAATCTTGCAAAACTACTGTTTAGACTATAATATTAGCATTGCTTGTATTACTAAAACCAAAATCTCTGACAAGCCCAATTTATTCTTCTACGATAATAATCACTTTATATATTTCTGAACTAATTTAGATAGTTCAGCAGAAGGTGCTGCTATTATGATATGCAACTTTCTCTAACCACATATTCATAACTGCCTTATCTATCCTGGTGGTGCTATTGCTATTGCTCTTTTTTCAAAAGCAATATTAAATTATATTTTATTTCTGTTTATCTTTTATCTACAGATATAACAAAAGGGTTTAGGTCCTGTAGCTTATTGATTAAGTTCTCAAACTCTCACAGACAAAGTTAACAGTTCGAGTCAGGCTGGCAGCAAATTTTGAATTTGTTACTATAACTTTAAGAAGCCAAATTGAATGCGAAGCCCTGTAGAAGTCTATGTGCAAATACAAAATTAGATTAGGAATTTCCAAAAGGAGACCTAATTATGGAGTGTAGGCATTACGTATAGCAGCAGCATTACAGAAGGTTCAGTTACTGAAGATTGCACATATAAGTTCTTGTACACAGGCAGCACCAATATCCTTGTACTTCCAGTTTAAGCAGCATCAACATCCTTATACCCAACTTGTAGAGAACTTGCTTGGGAAAGTAATCAGTAGATTGTGCATATTAGTCCTAAACTAGTATTACAGTATTGAATTTAATTGGGAGGGTGATACAACAGTAACTAAAACTGGAGTAGTAAGAGAAGCAGTGAATATAAAACCAGTTCATGGTAAAGAATTGGCCTTACCAAATTTGAAAGCACCTCTAGCATCTGCTTGGAAGACTAGAATTAGAAGGTTCTAAATATAGAGTGATGGTGCTTATTTAGGAAACATGTAAAATATTCAAAATGGCCAGGGGACACTGAGCTGGTAGTACTTATATATGAACAGATATAACAGCATTGCAAAGGCACACCAACTTTAGAATACCAACCAAGTTGAAATACTCAAGTTGGAAGTAATCAAGTATTATGAAATCACGTTGGAAGTAACTTCAGGGATGAGTTATGCAACATAGCCTATATCTTACTAACTTATAGGAGTTTCTGTTTAAAAATAAATACACAGTATAAAAGTACAAATAACTGATTATAAGAGCTGCAGAGGCTAGTATCTTGAAGAAAAAAAGAAAAGTTTAGAAGGGCTGTTAGTAGATAAAGGCAAAAGACATGAAATTTGAGATGTTAAGCCTAGTATTTGAAGAGAATGCTAACCAATGCCTACCACTAAATTAGGAAGTAACCTGGTTACAAGGCCTTAGTTGTAATACCTATTTGGAAGTATATTTGTGGCTATGTGAGTAATGTAAAGAATATATATAGAATACTAATAAGGAAAGTCAGTTAAGCAAAAATTTCAGTTAGGTTTAAACAAGGAATACCCTATTGGGTAAAGCTTAGGTCGCAGATAAAGTAGTTTGAATTCTCTGTATTTAAAGTTGCTTAGTTGTATCACATTGTAATGTATTTATAATTAGTAAAACTAATAAAGTTATAGAGGGTAAGATCTTACTTTCAAAAAAAAAAAAAAAAACAGATATAACAAAAAAAAAAATACTACTCAAAATACTGTTATTAATTTGATTCAACTTGCTTTACAACATAATCTCATTCTATTATTCTCAGAAACTTTAATATATATGATTATAACTACAGCTTTTTAGCTAAATACAGACTTATCAACTTTCTACACCACTCTAATATGTATGATATTGGTTCACATCTTAGCAACACTCACTATACATGGTCTAACAATACATTCTTTAGCCAAATTAATTATATTTGAACTGACCAATTTAATATTCAATTCTTTTTGTTATATAAACTTGATACTAAAAGAACTAGTACTCATAGATATCATCTTATACTTAATATATCTTAAACATTCTCTAATGCTTTCAGCAAACCACCTTGATTTCATACTAGTATCAGTTGTTATATATTTAATTATAAAGCTATAACTTCAAAAAATTGGTTTGAGTTTTTAAATCTTCTTATAGCAAAACTCAACCAACATTGGTACAAATCTCTAAAAGTATTAATACTATATAACACAATATTTAACATTCTATTATAGATACTGCTACATCAACTATTCCAAATAAAATTAACTGTAAATATAGTTATAATTATAAATATACTCTACATAATACACAACTATACTTGTCTTTTAAAAAACTTGGTTGTCATAATTAAAAACCTCAAAAACATAAATATAACTTCAAATATCTTGCTGATTAATTCACAAATTTAGGATATTAATATACAGTCTCAATGTAATCTTTAAACTCTGCTAAGTATAGATTCTACTCAAATCTTAGAATGGATTATTTATACTCAAGATATATAGCACCAACTTTATCAAGCACAATATACAGAAAACTCTCTCCTTCTTCACCAACAAATTTAACAAGCTTCAAAAAGAAGATGCAAAACTCTTGTTAGTAAACCAATACAAACTATCAATAGCATTTTCAACCATTATTTAATTCTAATACATTTTTTAAATATTAAACTATTAGACCAACTTATTACTATATTAAAACCTACTTTTACAACTGGACTGCCTATAAACCTATCAACTAAACACTTTTAATAGCGTTTAACAACAGCAATGCTTACTATAAACTTATATCAACTCTGATTAGTATACTTCTCTCACTTTACCAATTATAATAGATAAAGTAATATTCACTATTTCTAAGCTTCCAAATAGCAAAGCTTGCAGACTTATTAGCATTAGTTATAAAATGATATAACATTCTAGCACTATGTGCTTTTAAGCTTTCACTGTTCTTTTCAATCTCTGCTTTACTCAAAATCAAATTCCTAAACAATAGACAAATAGCAAAATTTATCCTATACCAAAACATAATACTTTTGATAGTAATCTTAATCTTATTAGGCCAATTATCTTTGTAGAACATGTTCAAAAAATCTACATTAAAATTATTACCAATAGACTTAATACAACATTTTAATAATATCTCATTCTATTACCTTTTTAATTATATCACTTTATCTGATAACTCTACAGCAACTTCTATATATATTTATAACAACTTAATTAAGGATGCTATATATAACTATAAAGATATATAGCTCCTATCTCAAGATATGAGCAAGGCTTATAACTCACTCAATCATTTTTTTCTTCAATATTCATTTACTCGACTTGCTCTATCAACAACTATTGCAACTATTATTAATATTTTCTCTGACCACTACAATCAAGTTATAACTAATCTTGAACTAACTTTTTCATATTCTATAATAGAATACTGCTAATTTGATGATATCTTCTTGTAAGGAGGTAAAAAACAAGAAAATACTAATACTAATACTAATACTAAAAAGAGAAAAGAGGAAAAATGAAAGAAAAAAATCTGATAGTTACAATTATAAGCCTGTGTTAGGCTAACAAAAATTATATATTACAAGATAAAAAAGCTCTATATCTAACTCTATCCTAATAATATATATATGAATTAATATATTTGTAACAATATGTTACATCGCAATTAGCTAATAGTAGTTAAAGTTAGGGTTGGTTTATATGAATTTTTATTGTCTGTACTAAGTAAGTTGTTACAAATAAATGTGTAACATGTTGTTACAATTAGATACATCCTATATATATAGCTAAACTAAAAAACTTAAATAATTTATATAAACAAAAAAGTAAAACTCTATCTGCAGATCACTTTTACCAAAACTGGAACTAAGAAAGAAAAACTTTCAAGGCAAATAATACAAAAGTACACTAAGTAAACATATCTCTGGCCCCTAACTAAACTTGCTCAGCACCCAAATTAATATATAGAAAGCACATACTTGTGGTCATAAGACCCCCTCTTGCCAACACCACAGGTGAAAAACAGGAAAAACAACCCTCAGACAAACTTTTACCTGTTGAGTGGAATTGGTTCTATGGACCCCTCCATGACAACTAATGCTGCAACTAGCAGCAGGACTACATTAACTAATAACAGCAACCAAATCAATACAGAACCTGAAACAACTGCTCAGCAAGTACACAACAATGCCACCTCTTCCAGCGCCTTCTCTCTTATTAATCCTCTAACCTATCTAACAAGCAAGTCTAATACAAAAACTACAGCAACAGTCATCTTAGCCAAGCATATTACAACAGAATATACAAAAGAATTTATCAACATAAATATCAAAGACTGGTCTAAACTTACCTTCATTATCACCTTCTACATTCCAGAATTCGCTAACAAATTTCTCTTTACTGCAGAATTTTCCCAGTCTGAACCTATACCAAATATGGTTAAATTTCCTGCACAATGGATATGCAAGCACAGTAATACAACCAAATCAATCTTATTTGATTTAACAAGCTCCAAACGTAACTCCGTAGACATCAATGCCAAATTGCCTAGAACTACTCGTAGTTGTGATATGGACATAACAATCAAAGCATATGAGCAAACACAAAAGGCATACCATGCGCCAAAATACTCTAAAGACCTACCACTTATTCCATACAGCATGATTCCTGAAATCGATACAAATGTAGATACAAACCAAAACAATATTGCCAGTATTACAAAAACAACAGCTAATAACAAAGGCAAAGACAGTACTTATTCTATCAAAGGTTATACCACTAGCGTGTATCAGCTGCAGCCTCTAGCTTACACAAAACAAACAAATGGTCAGCAGCACAATTTAATATACCTGGACACACCACTATTCACCAAACTGTTCAAATACGCAATCAGCCAACTGAGATCCGTAGTATTAAAAAACGGCCTAGGCTTACACCACTTAACACTACTACTAGTACACAGATGCCACAATCACCATTAACAGTATCACCTACACATACTGCTACTACTATGGACTTTACTGAAACAGCTAAACTATCTTATAGCCAAATTACACACAAAAATCTTAACTTACCAACCTTTGAGATACCTGATAGTACTGTATAGGTGCATCAAGCTGCAACTAAAATGGTACAAGATACAATACAGCCATTTGATCAAAATTACTGGACATATGACACTATAGCCACTTCACTTCAAACTTCTGATGGGATATACCAATTTGTACAACACAAAGTCAGGTCTACACCTACACAATTTGAACTACCACCAGCAATATATCTGAAGTTTAAACATCTAGATACAAGATTCTTTACTATATTTTCTAAAAATCCTAAAACTATGCCAGCACATCAAAAAGAATATACAAATTTATACAATACAGCACTAGCCAATTACAAAATCAATAACCAGCTCACAATTATCAACCGTGAGATACGTAGAACTATTCATACTATGCTTAAAAGAATACTGATTACACAGCACCTTGCCAACACCAACTTTATTACAAGTAGCCACTTCACAATATTTAAACTAATTTACTATGCAAGAGGATTTCTCCAAATTCCAAATAACAATGATAACACCCCAAAGGAAATTAAGAATGCGGTACTTAATGCATTTCAAGACAAGCTACTTCCTCTTCCCACAACTCCTGATCTTATATCATCAGAGGTTACAAAGGACTTCTCTTTTACACTTTCTATTAAACAGCGATCTCATACAGCAGCAATTGTTAGCTGTTTGAGAAAACTCTTTAAGTTTGACAAGCTACCAGATGCCTACTTTCAAACACTGCCAGCTTTATCTGAAAATGTGACTGATTTACCATCTCAGCTATAACAATATTTTCCTATAACAAATCAACAATCACTCCAATACTTATCCTTTTATAGATGAAAACTAGCGGACTACTATAGCTGCGAATCAATCCCACCATCATAATTTTAGCTACCTCTTTCTAAGCAGCCATTACCTACAACATACCAGGAGTTAAATCCAAGTGTCAAAAGATTCTTCCCCTATGATTCGACACTAGCTCAAGCACCTTTATCTGAAGTCATCTTCTAGCTTAGACAATACTATAGATTCAATCTCCTCCCCAGTGATTATTTCGTTGTTAAACCACTACTTCCAACTAATCCTAAACAAATTAAAACACATGATCAGTATACTTACCCTATTACACAGGATGATATTGCGAAAGCCTTCATTAAAGAAGTGTCATAACACTATAGAATATGCTACTCTCTCTCTAACAATATTATGCAAGCCAACCCTATAGCTAAACCACGCCTACCTACTAGTGAAGAAGTCATTACTCAACATAATATTACTATACCAATTACCAATCTACAACAACTAACCAACACAGTAAGATTACTATGACAACACTACTATTTTACTCATCTGCATACAGAATGAATTAACATAACCACTACTACAGTTCCTAATTCAAACCTGGAGACTGATGGAATCTCTAATAGCCTAGATACACAGACAACCAAGGAACTTTTGCCACCACTACCTGACAACCTTCAAGAAATTAATACGATTTTAGCTAATTATAAAATTACTATCACATTGCCAATTAGTGAACAAACTCAAGTAACACCTACAATGAAGACACTATGACAATACTTTAATATAAAAACAATCCCAGATTTTCTACTCAATTTACCTCCACTACCAACCCCAACATGGGATATTTTCAAAATACAAACAGCTAACTCTACACACCAACCATTAGCAAATAACATGCTCATGGATACTGAGTAATCAAATTATGCAGAACAATAATAATAATAATAACAATAATATACAGAATATAACCAACTCACTACAAAAACCTTTAACTATTGCTACTCACAACATTCAAGGTTTCAACCAAAATACTAAAAGACAACTTTGGTTTGATTATTGTCTGGCTTAGCAACTAGACATTATATCAATTACTGAGACAAAACTAGTACACCCCAGATATAACAACCTGCAGTTATATAACACACATACAAATGTTTTACTTCTAACAACAGCCAAACAACACTACAACACCCCCAGGAGTCCAGCATGGGTACAGCTATTCTCCTATCTTAAACTCTCACTTCTTACATTCACAATATCCAAACACTCAATGGTACAGCAATTGCAATAAACTTATTTTTTCCATACAACAATAAATTCTATATCATCTCAGCTTATCTCTCAACACATACCTTAGCTAATACTAAAACACAAGATCAAATTACCTGATGGATAACACAAGCACTCCAAACTCAAATCATATCTATTATTATGGGAGACTTTAATCAAGATTTAAATAAAACACACAAATCATTACTTTATAGCTTTCTGCTAGCACACAACTTCACACCATTAGTGCATACCTATTATCCATCTATATCTACATGGCAACAAGCTAATCTATCTAACTAATTAGATGAGATATGGATCCCACAACAGATTCTAAACATTACAACATGATCTACATTGTTACCAGCTATTACTAATAGTGATCACTGTATAATCTATACCAATATACAGTATAATTTTACACCACCCTCACAACTTAAAAAATACAAGTTTAAAGTATACAAATATGACACAATAACTACGGATAGTTGGAATGAGTTTCAGCAGACAACATATAACCTTACCTTATCACTAACAGATGAAACTATACAAACACTTTCAATTGATCAACTTTGGCACCATATTAATAATGCTATAACTAAAGCAGCCAAAATACATATACCTTTTACATTTAAATCTCACAACTAGGGATGGCAACGGTCAGTCATGGTTAGTCATGGTCAATAACCACCAGGTTATTGCTCAATGACCTACTGACCGCGGTTATAACCGACAGTTAATGACCGACCAACTGGCTGACCGACCGACCAACCGACCGACCAATTAATTTTTTTAAAATATATGAAAATTTATATATTTAAAATTAACAGTTTATACAGTTGACCCTATGTTAATATCAACCTATTTTGGTTGAATTATTATATAGATATCTATGAGATTGATATTTACAAGGTGTTAATAACAAAGAGATCATTATTTATACAACCTGATCTTGGTGTTTTACTAAGTAAACTGGTCTTTGGTTTCTAATTAACGTTGCTGAGGGCATTCTTATGATTTCAATGGTAATAAAATCATTAAATTTGGCCTGGTAAGGCCTGATAATCATGAGACATTTGTATTTTACATTTAATGACTATAAAATTTTCTTTATAAAAAAATTTTATAGTCATAAAATGTATAATACAAATTTTTCATGATTTACTGGGCCAAATTTAGTGGTATTACCCTATAAAAAAGTTAATCCGTATTTTATATTCCATAAATGTTGTATATTCACAGTATTTATAACCTTAAATCATGGAGATTATTCGGTCTGTTTAGATTTTGTTGATTATGTTGCAGATTTACGGAGTTTTCACAAAAAATATAGAAATATTTGGAAAAAATTTTTTACAGGTGGTTAGAGTTCTAAAAATATCTTCTACGATGTTTATTAGAAGTTAAAAGCTAGTCTGCTTAGTAAAATATATAAGGATATTTATTATATTAATTTTTATAATAATTTTATTATTGGTTAGATTTTTAACCGGTCGGTCAAGGGTCTCTGACCGACCGGTATCGGTTACAGTTATGACCAGTCATGACCGGGCATAACTGTAACTGTTGCCATTCCTATTTACAACCTGCACAACTACTATGATCAATAGTATAATTAACAGACATACAGACCCAGTAAATTTCCAAAACATTCCATTAACAAACTCTATAATTACAGAACCAGCACAAATCTGAAATCACATTAAAAATCACTTTGCAAACTGGACTAAATTTAACCCATATGATTTACAATTATGAGAAATCTGGAAATCCGAATATGAATCACAGAAACATATCATACCGGCATGGTATAAAAACCTCAATCAATATATAACAGCTGAAGAAATAACTATACTATCTGCAATTCACCAAATAATAAGGCTGTAGGACCATCATTAATATCTAATGAGATGCTAAAACATATACATCCACATGTTATTAAAATCCTCACTATACTCTTTAACAAATGTCTTAGCACTTCACAAATACTAAAGGCCTGGAAACATAGCAAAATCTATCCAATATCCAAAAAACCAGTATTTTCTGGCCAACTCAATCATACCAGACCTATTACCCTGCTTGAACAT
>CAJVPZ010003820.1:0-10588 GCA_910592135.1 Racocetra fulgida | reverse complement strand
AGATTAGGTTCACTTGAACCCAACTTGGGTTCAAATGGACCTAGATTATATTTACTTGAACCTGACTTGGGTTTAAATAAATCCAGATTGGGTTCACTTGAACCTGATTTGGGTTCAAATAAACCTAACTTGAGTTCAAATGAACCTGAATTAAGTTAACTTGAACCCAACTTGGGTTCAAATGAATCTGGATTGGGTTTACTTGAACTTGACTTGGGTTCAAATGAACTTGAATTGGATTCATTTGAACCTGACTTGGATTCAAATGAATTCGAATTAGATTCACTTGAACCCAATTTGGGTTCAAATAAACCCAGATTAGGGATGGGAATAGCTATGGCTACAGCTGGCTATAGCTAACTAAAATTATAGCTAATGTCAGATTTTTAATGCCCTGGTTGACAAAATAATAATTACAGGATAATTCAGTAATAAATTATATCAGCAGGTCTGCATTATCTGATAAATAGAGGAACTGATTATTCTTAATTCTAGTCAAATTTGCAGATCATTTAGCCAGATCTATAACAAAACAATTTTAAATCTGGTAAAATAATCTGCAATTTTAACTATAATTAAGAATCTATTGAAAATTCAAGATTTTTTTTAAACAAATAACTTTGGTAGCAGTAATAACTAAATGTCATTTTGATATAAACTTTAAATAGGTGTACAAAGTAAATAGTACTGTATTACCTTAAAATAATACTAGTATGTTAGTTAAAATTCTGGCCAGAATTAAGCTTAATTTAACCTAAATTAAGCTTAATTAGGCCAAAATTTTTAACCTATACCCAGAGCATTATTTCAAAATAATATGGCATTGAATGATATTTATTTTGACTGATGCGAATATTATATGATGATTGATAAAAAATAGTGTTAAATAACAATTCAAAACAAATATCAATTTTGAAAAAAATCACAAATATTATAAGATAATATTCTTTGCTGTGTCAAAATCAGTATAAACCACAACAATTATTAAACTAATATACAATTGGTTTAGATATTTGATGAAGTAATTAATTAAATAATTGATCAGCTATAGCCGACTATAAGCATTTAGTCGGTAATAGCCAGCTGTTTCTATCTTTATCTAAGATAGAACTTTGATAACAGAGATTGTCAAGTTTACTATAGCTACACATCAAAGCTTATTATAAATTTATTCAAATGTATAATAATAATATATATGCAAATTGAATTGTGTAAGCTAAGTACATGAAGTTTCAAGATAGTGGACCCAGTGATAGATTCATGATCATCATATCACATGATAAGTAAACAAATGTTGTAATTGCGTAATTTCACATAATGTGATTATACTGGGTCTTAAATGCATTATAAATAATTACATATCAATATATCATATAGTATTATTATTATCAATATATAAAGAAAAAAACTATAAATTATATTTTGTTACAACTAGGCCTAAGAATATCAATATTCAATTAACTGCAAAATTTTTGTGTAATGGTGTTAAGCTTTTTGACGATACTGTATGTACATAGCTTTAGACTATCATAGCATTGTCAACAAATTATATATGATTAGTTATCACATACTGTATTATATATAAATTAAAAAAAAAATTATTATGTGCCAGTAGTTATTTCCTTGTAATAGTTAAGATTACATAATTTTGTTGACAATACTAAACTATCTCTATAAATAATAAACATTATATTGGTCATACTGAGATCAATAACTTAGCAAATCAGCTGAATTAATATTAGGTTAGTTTTTTATAAAGTGTTCAGAAAATAATAACAGCTGTAATATGATGTAAATTTTTATAAAAGATATAATAAACTCTAATTTTACCTTATTAATAATATTCTTAAATTAAAATTAGAGTTTATTATGTCTTTTATTAAATTTTACATTAAAAAAAATTAGAAATTTAATCACTAATTAGTAATGTAATATAAATTTTTTAATATACCGATCATACTAAAATCACTAATCAGTCAAAAAATCACATTGTATTAAAGTTAACATTAAATTAATGTTAACATTAAATTAAATTTAATGTTAACGTTAATATTAAAGTTAATATTAAAATTAATGCTAACATTAACATTAAAGTTAACATTAATTTAAAGTTAACTTTAAAGTTAATGTTAATATTAACTTTAATGTTAACGTTAACATTAACTTTAATGTTAATATTGATATTAATTTAATGTTAACTTTAATGTTATTGTTAACATTAATTTAATGTTAACATTAACATTAATTTAATGTTAATTTTAATGTTAACATTAATATTAATTTAATGTTAACTTCAATGTTAATGTTAACATTAAAACATTAAAAGTGTGGCAACTTAATGAAGTTGGTAAGTTGTCGCACCCCAAGCGGCAGAACAAGAGTTCAAATCCCACTGGCAACAAATTCGAATTTTACAGAATGTGTTACAGCAGACTGTGTGTAATCTGATGGATCATTAGATCTGTAGCTTTGGTCATACCAGCTTGTACTAGAAGAATATGGAACTATAGTGTGACGCAAGAGTTATATAAAACCTAAGTGAAGCGTTTGTGTAAATTCAAGGGCTGAAGCACACAGAATTCTGCTTGGCATGTCCTGAATAGAGAGGTAGCACAGATCTTCAACAGTGCTATATAAAGGATTATCACCAAAGATCCAGAAACTGGATAGAATCGAGGTGTTTGACAAGGCACCATACTAATCAGGCTGTCAGTATATTCTGAGAAAGGAGTTCGCCCTTCTGAGCTATCTTGATTGGGAGTTTGGAAACTGGTAAAATAGTAGATGGTCCATAAAGTGGGTGCTGATGTTTGGGTGAACTCTACAAGGGCAGGTGTAGGTAATAGTAGTGGCTTCAGCTCACAAGTACTTGTTCTCAGACTTGGTGTAAGTTAACGAAAGTCTAGGTTAGCTGGATTGTAGGTACAGAAAGCTTTTAGCAATGATGCTTCGAAGATAAATTTGTTATAAGGCTATGGTACACATCCGGAACTCTTAACTGACGAATGTAACAGAGTGTTCTGGTAACACAATAGAGCAGTGTAAGTTATAGAGGGTTTAAATAGGTAATTACCTAGTTGGATTGTAGGTATAGCAGCTAGTGTAGAACCTATAGTGTATAGTTATCTATATGTAGACTATTTAAATAGACGCTCAAAAGACACACGTGTGGCTAGTTGTAGTTTCTAATATAATTAGAGTTCCGTTGTAAGCTCTTTACCCATTATACTTGAATAAAAACCTCTATGCCAAAGAGGCTAATTAATAAAAAAAATATTAAAACATTAATATTAATTTAATTAATAAACAGGACCCTTATACGGACCCTGTTAAAAGCAAAAAAAAATTCAGTCAAAAAAATTCTGACTGAATTTTTAACAGAGGTCCCATATTAGCGAGACTACTGTTAAAATTTAGCATAATATTTTTTTAACTGTAACAGACAATCATGCTTTAGTATTAAAAACAACAATGTTGTTGACTAGCTTTTAGGCTCAGATGAAGCCCCAGGGGCATGGTCACAACTTTTTTGTTTTTAAGTTTTTTTGCTCTCAGAATAGGTGATATCTTTTAAATTTTACCAAATTTGGTTCACTTGAACCTGACTTGGGTATAAATGAAACCTATTAGATTCACTTAAACTCAGCTTGGAGTTCAAATAACCTGACTTGGGTTCACTTGAATCTGGGTTAAGTTCAAATGAACCTGACTCAAGTGTCAAGCAATTTCACACTCTGTACTCAAGTGTCAAGCAATTTTACACTCTGCTCTACCCTCTCTTAGTAGCAGCTTAAACATCTCTCTACGGCCAGCCTATGTTATATATGTGAGAAACCACTGGCCAAGATCATATAACCACAAAGCTTCTGGCTAACAGTCGGCCAACATTTATGCAGATGGGAAACTACTAGCTAATTATATATTAAACACACAGATATACACTATATATCACTGTCACTTATATATCAATTGTACTGATATATGCTATATATCTTTTTAATAAAATTTGAATATTCAGTACTATTACAGTCTAGGCATATTCCAAATTGGAGATCATTTGAGATCAAAGATCTAGAATGATCTACAAAATTCTGTAAAATTTGATTGGCCCTGTCACATTTTTTTATATCATTTTCTATCAAAAGTTTCACAAAATTTTTACTTACACTTGTTAACACTTGTTACTAAACAATATTCAAAATTATAATGTACTTTCGATCATCCCAATTAATATCTAATTATAACTTGAGCTAAAAAAGGTAAGTGAGACCTTAAGATCAAAATTTTTTGACACAAAATTTGCTAGTTGGAACAAGTGAACTTGTGAACTTTGTTATTACTGTTGAGATGTTGTTTATAGAATCACCATTTATTGAGGTGTTTTTTTAGTTTATTAAACTTATTTTGTTAGAACTAAAGCTTTTCTCTCTTTTGTATAGTAGGTTTCTTGGATATAGCATAATAGAGTTGGATTTTTTTTAGATGTAGCACAGTAAAGTTAGATTTGGGACTTGTAATACAGTAGAGTAAGCTTTAGGACAAGTAGAGCATGATAGAGTTAGATTTTTTGAATATAGTATAGTAGTTAGATTTTTTAAATATAATACAGTAGAGTTGGATTTTTTTGATGTAGTATAGTAGAGTTGAATTCAGGACAAATAGTATAGTAGAGTTAGATTTTTGGGCATAGCACAGTAAAATTGGATTTTTGAACATAGTACAGTGAAGTTGAATTTGGGATAGTTAGCATAGTAGAGTTGAATTCAGAACAGATAGTACATTAAAGTTAGATTCAGGATAGATAGCATGATAGAGTTGAATTCAGGACAGATAGATGGTAGTAAATTAGTAGTATAATAATTAGATTTAGAATTTATAGTGTGATACATATTTATATTAGTAATATAATAGTTAGATTTAGGATTTATAGTATAGTAATTTGGTTTGGGATTATTAATACAGTAAATAGTAAGAAATAACAATAATAAATAATTTTATTTTTTATGTATATTTTTTATTTTTTTTTATTTTAATCTTTTATATTACATAGCATACTGGTATTAAACACCAGTAGTGCAATTTTTTAATATTTTATTATTATTTATTTTTATATTTTTATTTTTATTTTTTTTTAAATTGACTTTTTTTTAATTCAGTTAAAATTCAAATACTATTCCAGAATCATCTGACTGCTGATTATTTCCAAATAAGGTGCAAATTGTTAATAACCAAATTGAAAATATGATTTGACTATATTAGGGCTAAAATACATTTAACAAATATATCATATACATGCAGTTTTTTCAATCTATTATGCCACAAATCAATAACTTACCAAATTGGGCTGAAAAAATTATTCAGTTAATTTTTTGTCTGGTGTCTCAGCCAGACAATAGGTGAAAAAAAATTCTAGCTAGGTTTTGGGTAGGTCCAGGTGCAGAATAGTCACCTGACTTACAGCTGTTTTCATAAATTCTGGGGCATCTGACAAAAATTAACCAACTGAGTTTTGATTTGGCAGTGACTATTACTGAAATCACGTATTCAGTCAGTAAATTTTTTGCAGAAGTTTCAGAATTTATGAAAATAGCTGTAAATTTCATATTTAATCTAATATGCTGAAATTAATTACTTAACTGAATTGGCTAAAAATATGTTTATAGCTGGTTTTATAAATTCTGAGACATCTGGCAAAAATTGACTGACTGAATATTTGCCAATTTGATAAGTTTTGTTTTAGTAGTGACTATTGCCAAAATTACAAATTTATTGAATTAGCAAATATATAGTTGGTCAATTTTTGTCTAATGTCCCAGGATTTATGAAATGCATAAGTTATATACAGGGTGTCTCAAAAGTTCCTATACACGGTCTCTATTTTTATGTGACCTTATATATAGAAATAATGATAATTATTTACGTAAATAACCATAATGAACTCTATATAATATAGAGATCATTATGATTATTTTCAAATTTACGTAAATAACTATCGTGATTCTATTGATCTCTATGTATAAGATCACATAAAAAATGGGGACCATGTATAGGAACTTTTGGGACACTCTGTATATACATATTTATGTATAGGTACAATTTTGTATTTTTATTGAAGTTATTATTCCAAAATTACAAACTTAATTAAATTAGCTGGAGTATCATTTGTAGAGTTGTTATTATTAAACTTATTATTGGTAAGTTACTAAATATTTATTTGAAAGTCTGAACATTATCAGAAAATTTTGTAATGATAGGCAATTAACTGACATGAAACACAGAGACTTTTGGAATAAAGCATAGATTACTTTTACTGTAATTTACAGTAACTTACCAGTAAATTACCATTTTGATAACTTATAGTAAAATACTGTAATTTTACAACTATGACTATTTAATCAATTTTTATTATGTAAAATTTTGTTAAATTATCTTTCAGCCGATTCAATTAAGTTATTAATTTTGGTAATAATAATTATTATATTTAAGATAATTTTATGAGAAATTTAAATATAAAGGCCCAAAAATGAAATAATTATAAATGAGGGCCCAAAATAAAAATTATTACATAGTGGCTCAAAATCAAAAATTTTACAAATAAGAGCATATCTGATCTTTGAGCTGTACTCGGCAAATAAGCTAAATGACTTGCATAGCATTGCCTAGAGATAAAATAGTAGCCAGATTTTTTGCTAGCTTATATATGACTTCGAAAACTGATTGCTAGTTTATCATACTTAATAATGATAAACATTAGTATTAGAACTTTAATTAGCCTTTGTTTTAACTTTCAAATGATCTTTACTTTAACTTTGCTTTGATTTTTACTTTGATTTTCACTTTGACTTTGGCTTTCACTTTGACTTTCACTTTGAATCTCACTTTGACTTTCTTTACTTTTTATTTTGACTTTGACTTTTGCTTTTACTCTCCTTTGCTTTGACTTTTGCTTTATTGACTTTCACTATGATTTTTGCTTTGACTTTCATTATTATTTTAACCTTCTCTTTGACTTTGTTTTGAATTTCACACTTATTTTGAAAAGTTTTGCTATTTTGAATTCACAAAAAGCATAATTTTAATCAATTATTTAAATAAGCTATTTAAATCATAAATATTTTATACTTTGCTTCTTGTTTATTATCATAATGTTAATTTAACTAATAAATACAAAAGATTTAACTAATAAATACAAAAGATTTTAATATTCAAAATAATAGCAAATTATATTTTTTTATTTGAGTTATTTAGTTATATATAAAAATCTTTTTAATCAATTCGTTAAAATTCATAAATTCATGAATTTGTTAGAAAATTTATGATTATTACCTTTACTTTTTTTTGTTAAAAAAATTAATTGCATCTTAAACTATTTTAGTAAAATTGTATGATTATTTTAATCTGGCTACTATTTTTCTAGACAACACTATGCAAGTTTTATAGCTTAGTTGCCTAGTATAGCTCAAAGATACAACAGGCCCTTATATATAATAATTTTTAATTTTGGGCCTCTATATGTAATAATTTTTATTGGGCTCTTATCCATAATTATTTTCATTTTTGAGCCTTTATATGTAAATTCTCCTAATTTTATTAGGGGTTTTAGAAGTAATAGTTTGGCATCAGATTTTAGACAAAATAAGTAATGTATTTATGTCAAAATATATAATCTCTTTAATACATAAACTTATTTATTTAATCATTTGCCAGTAAATATTTATCAAAACAATATTAATTATGTATTTGTTTATTTAATTTATTGTATCAAAATTTTTAAATTAACTTAATAAATATTTACCAGCAAATGATTAAATAAATAAGTTTATAGGCTAAAAAAATAGGATTTATGAATAACATATTTTGACATAAATATATTACTTATTTCATTATTTCTGAAACCACTATTAGGTGTCAAAGTTAACAAATAAGTGACACATTTGAAATTAAATAAGGGTTTATTAGTTCAAATTTATCGAAAAATGAAATAAAGTTTATATATTGCTCATTTGAAAATAAAATCTGTAACCAATTTTAATTAAAATTAGATTTTCACATTTTTCTTTGAACCTCCTATTACACAATATAAAGATTTTGATTAACATTAATAATTTTTACAATAGGGTTTCAAAGTTAAAATGCGGAAATATAATTTTAATTAAATTAATTACAGATTTATTTTCAAATGAGAAATGTATAAATTTTATTTTATTATCCAATAAATGTTAATATTAATATTAAAGTTAACATTAAATTAATGTTAATGTTAATATAAATGATAAATATTAACTTTTAATGATAATATTAATTTAATGTTAACTTTTAATCTTAACTTTAATTTAATGTTATCTTTAATGTTAGCATTAACTTTAGTGTTAACGTTAATATTAACTTAATGTTAACTTTAATATTAATGTGAATATTGATTTTAATGTTAACTTCAATGTTAATATTAACATTAAATTTAATATTAATATTAACATTAAATTTAATGTTAATGTTAACATTAATTTGTTAACATTAATTTTAATATTAACTTAAATATTAACTTAACATTAAAGCATTAATATTAAAATGTTAATATTAAAACTTTTATATATATAGTAAACAGGATACTCATACATATTCAGTTAAAAAAAATCTGGTCCAAAAAATTTGGTCAGAATTTTTTTGACTGTAATCACAATTGCACTTTAGTATTAAAAACAACAATGTTGTTGTTGATTGTTGATAGTGTGTATAACATACATAATATCTATAATATATGTAGCATTTGTAAATCAGTTATATGTAACATTTTGCATAAACAATTTTGTTAAAGTGTGAAAGACAGTTTTATTGTCAAAATTTTGAGATAGAGGTACTTTAATGATTTGTTTTAAAATATTCTAAAAAATTTTTGTATACTGTATTATATACAGCACATCTATAGTTAAACCTCTCTAATTGCATCCTCTATAAGCACACACCATCTCTAAATGTATACACTGGCTCAAATATATATATGACCTATATAAATGCACTTTCTTATTATTTTTTAAATGCATGGTGGTCCTACGTGTTTGCACTTAGAGTAGTTTGACTGTATATGATTAAGAATATATTAACTGGATTACAAAACATAATACAAATTATAATTGCAAACAACTAATACTATATTTTATTAATACATATCAAAATTGTGTTGAGAATTAAAATTAATGAAATCAAAGCAAAATATCAATGTTTTTTAATAATCTATGCTATTTTTATATCAAACTATTAAATTTTTGAATTTTAAGGCATAAAAAAAAGAGTTATATAATTTAGCGCATATGTGTTGTAACGCACCCTGATCAACCAATTAAAACATAAGATCAGATGTAATATTACATGATTAGGAAAATTCAAAACAAGGTTCGTTTTGCCAAAAATTGTCTATAACTCAAAATTTCGTATATGCAACTACCTTTTGGTTCCTAACAAAAAAAATTCCTTGCAAAATTTTACTATAAACTCACCTTTTATAACTACCTTAACCTTACCTAACGCTAACCCTAATCACATAAAAATCATTTGTTTTGATTTCATGTTACACCTGATCTTATGGAGTGCATTACAACGCATATGCGCAAAATGATTAAATTCTAAAAAAAATTAAATATAGCTAATAAAAATTTTTTTATTATTTTAAAATTAAAATTTATATTTATAATTATATTAATATTTTAACTAATATTCTTAGCAAATAGACTTTTATTGCCAAGTATGCATTAATATGCAGTATAAAACCAATCATAAAAACAACCTCGCTGATCAACTTGCACACAACCATTACAACTTGCCATACCTTATCTTTATGCCTTACAATATTTACAATCCTGCTTATACTTTAACTCTTGAAAACTTCCTTCTAGAGCTACTTACTCGCCATAGTATTCGAACAATATGCCATGCCTACATTTACATATTATGGATAATACAAAATCATTTTTAAAAATGAAACAAGATCTTTAACCAAATCAATTGGCAAGATACTTGGTTATATATTAATAATAACCAAAAAATTTCAAACTTTTCACACAATTTTCAATCTTCTGCTCTCAAGTCTTTTAGAATTAAAATCCTATTAGATGAACTTTCTACTCCACATATTCTACACAAACGTTATCTTTCAAACTCACCTACATGCCATCAATGCTATTATACCAGCTCCCACCTTTATTAAATAACTTGCCCATCTGACCAGCTATTATACAATCTTATAGACAACTCATTACAACATATCTTTAATACAACTTCACTTGATACTACTCCTGATAATATAAGCAACCTATATCACCAAATCAAACAACTAGATTGCATGAATATACATAGCATACCAGATACAACCTCAGTTTTTTCAACTTTATCAGGCTTAGTGCCAAATGAATTTATCATCTCTATCTCAAACCTAACAACCCGAAAAATAGCTACATCACTTGTTATAAAATTTTTACTTCATCTAAATCAACAAGTCTATTATAAAATTTGATTCATTATTGTATTTCAAGATCAACAGTTCATCCTTTGACTAACAACCTACCTTCTAATCCTACATTACACCTACATCAAC
>CAJVPZ010003819.1:0-10588 GCA_910592135.1 Racocetra fulgida | reverse complement strand
TTGCAGCTGTGCGATAAGCTGACTTTGATAAGCTACTTGTTGCTGAAGTTGTAGCAATGAAGATAAGGTAATGTCTGATTCTGGAATAGTAATCGGAGTATTAGAATTTGTTTCTACTACAGGGATAGCAGGTCAAAATTCAGGTAGCAGGTCATTAGATTTGGGTTCCTCAAGTGGGGTATCAGACTTGAGAGCAGGCTGGTCTGATTCTTCTTCAAATGCTTCTTTTGGATTAAAAATAGGAGGAGGTACTGTGGCACAGTCAGTACAGATTCCATTATTCTGATCAAGTTCAACTTGATGCTTGACATGCAGGCACTCTTTACAAAGGTCAACAGAATCGGTAAAGCTTCGATGAAGGTTAGCGAGAGCTAACTCTTTACAAAAATCTGGATAGCTAGTGTCGAAGGATTGGTCAAGAGTTGCTTATAACTAAGACTCTTCATCCTCAGTTAGTAGGTCCTGTTCAGCATGAAGAATAAGACTCATTTCATCATCATTCCATGACTGGTTGGTTCGGTCAGTCATAAGAGGTTCTAATGCTTCAGTTATATCTTGGTCATTTTCTTGCAAATAGATCTTTGCAAGTCGGAAGATACGTGTCTGATTCATTTCATATTGGGATCTAGCACTTCTGGTGGAAGTGGGGTAATGTTGAATCTGGGTCCAGAGGTTGTAGTTATGGTTGTAAAGAACATCTTGGCTAGCTTTGTATATGTACATATGTTCGAGGTTGCAGAACCAAAGAGCTTCAGTGATACTCTCGATATTATGCATTCTAGATTGAGCATCAGAATGCTGGCAAATCTTGCAGGCAACAAGAGTTTCTTGGCCTTCACCTTCGGTATAGAAATAGATACTTCTAGAGTCGTTTTGATCCAAATCATGGTGGAAGTTGACATAGCATGCATGGCATACTAATTGGTTATCAAGGACTTTGAGACGTTCTGATCTTTCTGGGTTTTTGCATCAACAACAATGATGGGTCCGTTTGTTGCTGTGATAGTAGGCTTTCTGGGTAGTCAATTCATGAGGGTCACAGCATACTGGTATATCTTGTTCTGTCTTCGTAGAGAACTATAGGGGCAATCTACAGCGATATGTCTGAATTCATCACATTCGTGACATTTATTATTAGAGCAGCTTCGGTAAAGGTGGTCTTGTCTACAGGTTCGGCAAGAGGTTTGTCGTGGAGCTTGTAAAGGGCAATATACTGCAATATATCCAATTCCTTTGCAACAGTTGCAGCAGTTGGTAGGATATTCAACGAAGAGATGGGCAGGTAAACCACAATTCCCACATACTCGAGAGAGTGTTCTAGTATGACGACGAGGTTGATAAATGGTCCAGTCATTAGGGTCGTTGTCTGTGTCTAGATCAAGGTTAATACCAAATGCATAAGCCTCTTTAGGGGTTAGATATTCTTGGTCATATAGATCTAACTCTTCTGGGTTAGTTACAGTAGATTGGGCAGGTAGTGGTTGATCATTCTTGTAGGTAGTAGCAGTATTATTCTTGCGATTCTTCTACTTAAAGGAGTAACAGCTATTCTTCCAGTTGTAACTGGCTTCGACTTTCTTGGACCAGTCATTTCCAAGAAGTAAGGCATATGAAGTAGCAGCAACTACTTCAACAGTTATAGGAATAGTTGCTCTTTCGATCTGAATAGGCAGATCTTGAATAATTCCCAAGGGTCGAGAGAAAGTTCCAGTAGCAAAGATAATAAGGCTAGTCGAGGCTTGTTCGATTTTAAGTCCTAGTTCTTGGACTACTTTATGAGCAATCATACTAATAGATGCTCCGCTATCTACAATAGCTTGGTAGGGTCTGTTTCTAATTTGGATATTGCATTTGACATGAGTGGTAGTTGGTTCAGGAGTGATGGCAAGAGATTTCGCTTCTTGACTTAAGTAGGCAGAAAGAGCACTTCGGATGGAGAGGTTGTCTAGTAGGGTTTCCCATTTCTTTTGGCTCATGGGTGATGAGGATTTATAGTTCTGGTCGAGGTAGTTGACATTATGATAGTAAGGAGAAGGTGAGCGATTGGGAGATCATCTAAAGTTGTTAGCATAGGAATAGTAGCTATCTCGTTCTCGAGAATAATCTCGATATTGGGGATAACTGTCACAGCTTCTGGATCTATTCCTATCTCTAGATCTACTTCGGTGAAAAGATCTGGAATAATTTCTGTCTCGGCTTCTAGATCGATCATTTCTTCGATTACTATAACGATCTCAGCTTCTGTCTTGTGATCATGATTAATCCTTCTGTTTAGTATGATATTGGGCAACGAAATGTCCAGTGCATCCACAATAAAGGCAGGTAGGTGGTTGTCTGATTCTATTAGCAGTTGTAGGATTTTTGGCATAGTGTACGAAAGTAGGTGCAGGTTTCTGTTGAGCGAGGTTAATGCTAAGTTGAGCTATCTGGTCAGTTAGTTGTTTGATAGCTTGATCTGTGTCTGTAGTAGGTGAGGATATAAGTTGGCTATTTTTCCAATTAAGAGCAGCATCGATAGCAGCATCCAAGTCAGCAGGTCCTCCAGCTTAAACTCCAATAGCATATTCAGATCAAAGTTCTTAGATAAAAAGTTAAAGGATGAAATCATCAAGAAAAGCATTGGTAGAGTTTACATGGGCTTGTAATTTCTTGAACCAGGTTACATAGGTATTAACTGAGTCTGTTTTTTGCTTGATGTCAAAGAATTGTTTTTGCCATTTGATCTTTTGATTGGTGAAGCTGAATTTAGTTTTGAAGAGATGGTAGAAGCTTCAGTCTATAGCATGTTCATTCTTGAAAACATTAGATACTGGGTTAAGACCTTGGAACCATTCAGCAGCAATCTCTTTCATATAGGCTGGAGCAAGAGCAAGTTGTGAGCAGCATTTCAGTTATTAGCAATAACAGCTCATTCGAATTCTTCTAACCATTCTATCGGGTCTTGTTTTCTATTACCAGTAAAAAAATCAATTTTGAAAAGAGACTTTTCACTGCCTGGTGCAAGAGCATTAGCAGGTTAGTCATAGCTTGAGCAGCATTGTTGAGGACATTGTCAACCATGTTTACGGGTGGTACTATGGGTAGAGGTGTTACAGATAGTAGTAGTAGTAAGTTAACTTCAGGTTGTTCTGGAGGGGGTAATAGGTGTTCTTCGAGTTATTCTGGTGGTGGTAGATTTGCTTTAGGTAGAAGTAAGTTATTGTTGAGTTGTTCTTGGTGGTTTTCTGATAATTCAAAGGTTTCAGTTGGGGTAAAGATTTCTTGGATAGTACTATCAGAGTTATAATTATTTTCTTGATCTGGATTTCCTGGAGGTGGAGCCTTTTCTCTTTCTAAGGGATGTTCTTCTATATGTACTTCTGGGAGAGGGATAATGTCTACTTCAATAAATTGTCCTTGAGGTACTTCAAATGTATTTCGAAGAGAATGTTAGAGAGATTGATAGTGAGAGTTATCTGTTTCATCTTGGTAGAAGGGTAAACTAGAAGGAGATGGAGTTTTTAGGATAACTTGTTGGTCTCAGTAGCTAAAACTATAATCTTCGACTAGTTGATGTTGTATGGAGGGTCCTAGGTTTCCAAAGTATCTTTCGTATTGTCCTGGATCTTCATATCCAAAACTATAAGCTAAGTCAATGTAGTGGTCAAAGATGTTTTGGTATTCAAAGTCGATAGTAGGTAAGGCAGTGAGATATATATATCTGGTAAGTAATGCAAAAGCAATTTCTCTTGGGTCTCCAATATCTTGATTGTATTGGCAACTAAAAATAATATCTCAGATAGAGGTGCGAATAAAGGGTCGGTCTCGGGTTACAGTTAGATATCCAAAATTTGCAGTAGTTCAGGAGGTATAAGAATAAGCAGAATAGGTGTTGGAATATCAATTCCAGAATCTTCCAAAATTACTTTGATAGAAAGTGTGAGGACTGGCTCTTGGTGGTGAAAGCAAGTTTGACAAGAGAGATCCAGATTTAAGGCTTGTAAAGTTGTATAAAGAAGAGCAGGGTTTTGGGTATGTTCGTGTTTGTGGTTTTCAATATATTCATTGTGGAGTTGAGTAACTCTATCAGTTATAGAGTAAAATCCAAAGCCTATAGTCTGACTAAAATAGAAAAGATAATAATAATAATGTTTCTTGAGATTGGATCCTTATATCTACACTTTGGCTTGTGGGGAATTCTTCAATTGTTTCTCGAGGTTGGATCTTTATGCCTACACTTTGGCTCGTGGAGAATCCATCAATATCCTAGGATAATATTGTCTAAGCACCAGTTAGAATAAACCAAGGCAGGGATTGTTATCCGCAATACTCAAATTCAATTTGGGATAACTATCCTTCGATAAACAGCTATTAATTAAAAGGGCTAGGATAATGTCGTCCGGTAAGGGTTTTAAAATGTTTTCTGCCAGAAGACACCAAATGTTACAGTACCGTGACTTTCTTAATAGCAGTATTATAACAATGACACGGCTACAGGGATCCTTCACAGGTTTATAGCAGTGTCTAACAGGTATGTATAATTTCTGCTTCTTGGAAAAACTATACCCTTCTGTTTGTGACAGTTTGGGCAGACAATAGTTTATAGATAAAATATATATTTATTAAAGATAAATAAGATAGGCTATCCTTAGATTTCTATTCCTAAAGAATTCTATAATATTATAAGAGAGAATTTAAGAAAGAGGAAAGTGGAGTTGAAAGTATGTACTACCTCTACTTAGAACTTGCCAAATGGTTTTCTATTTGGGATTAGTTTAACAGATTTATGCAGATCACAGAGAATTATTGTAGATGTATACTACCTTTTATCAGTTTCTATCTTTTTATATAACTTTTCTATATATAATGCTTCATAATCTCCCAAGTCTGTACTATTACTCTGATAAGACTTGCAAAATAAGCTATCTGTTAAGTGATTATTACTCTTTGTATCTATTTGGTCTGACTATCGTTATAGGATCTATATCCTAATTCTAAATAGTTATCATTATATAGAAGAATTCAATTTTTCATCATCGATAGAAATTAAACTCTGGATGTGCCACTTGAGGGGTGACAACTTGATCACTTTACTAAGTTATCATACTTCTTGTTAAGATATTATTATTTAAAGTTTTAAAAATAATTTAGTATAGCTTTTATTTTAATAAATAGTTTAATTTCTTTAATTTTAAATAAAGATATCTTTATAATCATCTAATCAAATTTGATAAATTTTTTTTTATTTAAATTTTATAAATTTGTAAAATTTTAAATAAAAAATTTTTATTTAATTTTATTAGATAATTATCAAAATATTTTTATTTAAAATTTTAAAAAGAATTTAAGATAAAATAACTAGTAGTAATTATCATTGATGTATAATTAGCCAATAACAAAAAATCAAAAAAAGATTTTATTTTGTTTAATTTAAGACTAAAATAAGGTCTAATATTTTAGCAAAGTATTAGATATATACAAAATTTAACAAGAAATTTTTTGTTAGAATGTTAAAAGTAGTTTCATAGTTAAATTCTTGAGATATTAGCATTTCTTTAAAAAAATCTTTATTGTTATTATACAAATTAATTTGTATATTATATCTGATTCTGCAAATCTATTAGCTAATTATATACTGGTGATAATTACTACTAGTTATAGTTACTAAAATTCTTTTAAAAATAGTTTTATTTTAATAGATAATTTGATTTTTTTAACTTCGAATAAAATATCTCTATAACTAATTAATTAAATTTAATAAATTTTTTAATTTAAATTCTATAGATTTTTAGAATAAATAAAAAAATTTTATTGAGTTTGGTTAAATAATTGTTAAAATATCTTTGTTTAAAGTTTACAAAATAAAATTTTTTAATAAGTATAAATATTAATTTTTTTAGAATTTAAGCAAAACTCTAAAAATATATAGATAATTCAAATCTAAGTTTGTATAATATTAGCTAAATAAATAGATAAAATAGACTAAAATTTAAAAATTTCTATACAAAAATAAGATATTTTATAGAATAAGTAAGTAATATAAGAAATAAACTTTACTAATAATTAGTAATTATTAAAAACAAAATCAAAATTCTTTTTACTGATCTTCTATATACAAAATGACAAAAATACATTAACAAAAACACATAAATAGAAGTAAAAAACAAGATTTAATACTTTAAAAAAAATAAAACTAAAAATATTACTCAGTTTTTAAAAAATTAAAATAAAAAGAGCAGAAGCAGCAGAGATATAAAAAAAAATAAAACATCAATAATTTTTGACTTTGTGAGTTATTTAAAGAATTGATCTTGATTTTGTATTACAAATCAATTTTTGTTATATAAGATACATAATGCAAAATAAAGAAAAAATATATTAAGAGACATGTAACAAATAAAAATAAACAAAATATACAAATATAATAACTAAATAGTTATATAAGAAAAAAATAACAGAAAGTTTTAAAAAAATTAATTATAGCAAAACAAGCAGAGGTATGAATAAATATTCTTTATAAAAATTAAGGCAAATATAAGATAGAAGAAATTAATATACAGAACTTATATTTAGAAATAGAAACAATACAGAATACCAAGAAGCAATACAATATAAAGTTAATTTAATTAAATATATTATATATAAAAAAATAAATAAAATAATAAAGAGCTTATATATAATAAAAAGAACAAAATAGATAGTACTGTAGTATATAATAAGAAAAAATAAGCTGCTGAATATATAAAATCTAAACTATAATCTGAATAATAGAAGAAACTAGATGAATGAAGAAAATAATTAAAAAGGCAGTATAATAAAATAGTATTGCAAATATTAATTTAGCACTTTAAAGGATTTGTCAAAATATTTACAATAAAACAATATATAGAAAAGAAAGAATCAAAGAAGAAAAGAAGATAATATAAGTTTAACAAAGAGCAAAAAGTATAAAATAAAGACAACTAAAAAATAAAGAAAATAAAAAAGCATCTAAATAAAAATTACTGAAGAAATATTTAAGATCTTATAAAAATTAAATCCTTAAACAAGAGAGTAGAAAAATTAAAACCAAGAATTTCTATAGCAATTCTGATAGAAAATAAAAGCTTTAACAATATACAAATTAAAAATTTATAAAGAAATAGATTCAAATAAATAATAAAAATTATATATTAAACAAGCACAGAAAATATACAAGACAATATTAAAAACTGAAAAAAAAGAAAATTATTGGCTGAATAGATTAGATAGACTAAATTCTAAACAGATACTGATACCAATAAAAAAACCTTATACAAGATATAATAACAGAAAAAGGATTATATTACAGAATCCCGACATTCAAAATCTTGATATACAAAATTTTGACAAACAAAATTCTGATATTAAAATTCTAATACTACCAAAATACTAATAGTAGTACTATTAAGATTTTAGCAGTATTAGAATTTTATTATCAGAATTTGTTTGTCAGAATTTTGTATATCAGAATTTTGAATATTAGGATTCAGTAGTATAACTTAAAAAAAGCAGTAAGAGTCAAAAATTAGGAAAAACAAAGATATTATACTTAGAATAGTAGAAAGAATTTTAGTTGAAATATTTGAAAATCAAGAGGAATATATTAAAATTTAAAAAAGTTTTCAGAAGAAAGTTAGATCTACAGAGAAAAAAAAAAAGCATACAGTTTTAAAAAAAAAAGAAAAAAAAGATTTAAATAGAATAATTAAGATCTAGAAGCAAAAAATCAAGAATAATATCAAGGAAACTAAAAAAAAAGATCTACAAAAGAATGCTTTCAGAAAAAACCTACAAAATAAACTATTTGAAAAAAAAAAATACAAAGCTTTGAAACAAAAGAAAAGTATAAAGAAAAAAACAAAAAAAAACTTTTAAGAGCTAAATTATTTATTAGTAAAGACAAAATGAGGCCGTTGCAGTAGAAAGAGCCCAAACCCCCCCGGAAATCAAAATTGAGTTTTTGTAAGATTCGAATAAATTTCAAGATAGGTTACAATTTTCAATTATAAATGGAAATTGGTTTGCTTAATAAAAAATTGAAATATATATAAAAAATGTTTTTAGAAGGTTCATAAATCATGAGATTATCTGATATAACTAATCAATCAAATCACAGAATTTTTGATTGACCCGGATCAGTCCGAACAAAATAAACACAATTTTTTCAAAATTATATATTTCTGAGTTTCGGCTCTTTCTATTGCAATGGTCCCAAATAAACTAAAAAAACTTAAATAAAAATAAACAGAATTTAGCTGCAATGATAGAGTAGAAGATATTGCTAAATTAAATAATAAAATAGAATTAGAGATAGATTATTACTATAAAAAGAAGAATAAATTTTTTTTTTTTATAAGGTGTCCTTCGAGACCAAACTTTTATTGATATTAAGTTGTTGACCACATGGGTCTATAGTTTTGGTATTACAATGAGAGTACAACTAGTTACATGTGCAACTTTTGGTTGCCTAATTTAAGTAGTCCGTCTGAAGGTTTTATATTAGATGCTATACCTATAACCTAACTAGGGATTATCTATTTAAACCCTCTGATTGTATATATCCACCAATTATTTTAAACTAGGTACCTTTATACCGAAGTACCCACTACTTACTTACTTGGACTTGGTTATCCTATTGGTTGCCCTTGGGTCTCTACAGGTGGGTGTAGTGGCAGCCACCCTAATTCTTCTATATTCTACACATTTCTGAATTAGGTTCAGAGAACCTATCTGCTATAGCTAAAACAAATACTAGTGATCAGGGCTAACTATTAAACCACACAATTCCTGGTTCCTCTGCCTTTACAAGGTTTATTCTGATCCCAATACCTATATCTACTTTCCTCCCAAACTTCCAATTCAGTTAACCCAGATAGATCAGTATATCTAGACTTTAAATATCTGGTGGTTCCCTTCCTTTGGTTCCTAATTCTATAGCATAGGATTTTTTCCTTCAGTATGACTCTGGTGGCCAGGTTGGTGAACTCTTCTTGCCCCAGAGTTATACGTTTAGTTCTTCGGTCTTCAGTTTCTTGAGTTTTAGTTTCTGCAGTATTATCAAAGATCTTTACTACCTTCTTGCTTAGGTCTTGCCAAATGGGTTTTAATTATTCTGGTTCCTTGGCTTTGTCTGTATGATGTTACACAACTTCGTCTAAAAGCTCACATTCAAGATGGTGGTACCAAGGTTACAGATGGTACATCCAATTGATTGTCAAATAAATGTTATCGAAACAAATTTTATTTTTCAAAATCATCTCCAGTGGGATTTGAACTCTAGACCTGCTATTTGGGGTATGATAACTTACTAACTACACTAAGTTGCCATATCTTTAAAAGAATAAATTTAAAGAAGATAGTTAGCAGTTAAATATAGTTAAAAAATTTTTAAAATAAGGTTATTTTATTATAGCTTTACTAGCTAGCTTAGTATAATTCTCTAATATATACAATAGTTTTAACTAGTAAAATAGTCTGTATCTAAGCATCTACTGAAGTAATTAAATAATATCAGATCTATAGCTTTAATAGTTAAATATATTTTGTATATATACTTTGATTTAACAAAAATATCAGCAAAGCTACCAATAAAAGAAAAAATAATTAGTAATTATTAATTTTTAATAATAAAGTTGTAGAATTTACAAAGTTTGCTTACTTATTTTATAGAATTTTAAAAAATATAATATTTTTATAAAATTTCAAAAATGCAATATTTAATAAATTTTTATACAAAATTTTTTAGTAATATTTGAGTTCTTAGTTTTATTAATTTTTAATTTTTAAAAAAATTAATTAAATTTTTAATTTTTTAAAAAAATTAATTAAATTTTTAATTTTTATAATCTTTTAAATATAAATTTTTAAGAAGTTTGGGTCTTATAACTTATTAATTAAGCTTTCAAATTTCTATAAACAAAGTCAACAGTTAAAGTTAGACTGGAGACAAATTATTTAATTTGTTTTTATAATCTTAGAAAACTATAATTAAATGTAAAACTCTATAGCTAAGTTCAAGTACAGATATAATACTATAATAGAAATTCTTAAAAAAAAACTCCAAATATAAAAAGCAGATACTATGTATAACAATAGTGTTACAGAAAACTACAGTTATGAAAATTGTATAAATAAGTCTTAAGAGATAAGACAGTATTAATATCTTTATATCTTCAGATTTAGGCAGTATTAATATCTTTATGCTTAATTTGTGATATATTTGTTTAAAAAAGTAGTCAACAGATCATATGAATAAGGTCATATTTAGATTAAAAGATACAGATACTTGCTTAAGAGGGTAATCATTTAACTAAAGTTAGAGTAGTGAAAAAGTAGTAAAAATATAAATAAACTATAATAAAGAATTAATTTTATTAGAATTAGAAACACCTCTAATAATATAGAATAAAAATACTATAGAAGACAAAAGTATAGAGGTTGTTTAACATTCTGATTATATGTAAAAGTACCAAATTAGGCTCTAGTTACATCTATATTGAAGTTTATTGGCTAGAGCGAAGCGACGGACCTATACTTCTATGTGCTTTGATGACCGAAATTACTATTTTGATGCATCTATAATAAAAAT
>CAJVPZ010003818.1:0-10590 GCA_910592135.1 Racocetra fulgida | reverse complement strand
TAATATACTAATAATAACTAATAATAACTAATAATAAACTTAATAATAAAACTAATACTACAACTCATTCTATAACATTGTTAATATATTTTTATTTAAAATTTAAAATATTTTGTTATAGCTTAATGTTAATATTTTTTAAAATTTTATATAAATATTTTTAATAACTATTAAACCAAAGGTATAGCAATTTAGTTAAATTAGTAAATTATTGCACTTTAAGTAGCAGAACAAGAGTTTGAATTTTACTAGCAATGAAATTTGAATTTTACAGAATGTGTTACGACAAACTATATATAATCTAACAGGTTGGCATCTGTAACTTTGGTCATATTAGCTTGTATTAAGAGGTTGTGAAACAATAAGTATACTAGTTATGTAGAAAATAATGTGTTAAATTATATGATTTTTGGTATTCTGAATAATTATTTATTAATTAAAATTTAGAATCTTGTATAATAAGAAATGTTATACATGCAACTCTTTTCAACGATCATCTGGTCAACAAAAAACAAGAAACTGAACTACTGTCAGCACTATAGAAGACACTTAAGTAAATAATAAACTTGGTTCTACGAAAGTAGGTGTGTTGTCGACGAAGCACCAAGAGTGTAAAACCGAGGCGCAGTCTACTTTGGACTGGTTTTTGTAGAGGTCAAGCTCTTCTTCTAGCGTACTCCTCTATTATATTCGGCATCCAAACCAAAAGGATATTTTGGAAACACAGAACGTCTAGGACGACACTAGGAGTATTACAAGCTTAAGATATATCTATACAACCGTAAAACTTACAAAGAACAACCACAGAAAAGTTTCGTTGGCCCACTACTTTTTTCGAGGAAATTTTGTCAAAAAGTGTGCGTTTTAGTTTACCTCCTTCAAAAGATCGACACGTAATTTTCCAAAACAAGTCAGTATTGTTTACCTGTCTAGAAATGGATAGGACTTCTATAACAGGATATCGGGCAGACGTTCGAATTAAGCAACTGTGTACAAACTGTATGACAACACAAATGGTATACATACCTCGACTGAAAAAACCGTTAGACAATACTTCGAGACTTTGATATTTCGGGCTACTCTGTTTTATTTAGCTATCTTTTTTTTATATTTTTTTTTTTTATATACATATATTATTAGAATAGAGTTAGATACAGAGCTTCTTTACTTATTAATATGTAATTTTTAAGGCACAACACAGGCCTATAACTGTGACCTATCAGATTTTCTTTTTTTCTTCACCCTTTCGTCTTTGTTTTTGTTTTTTAGTTTTAGTTTTCGGTTTTTTTTTTAGTATCTCCCCTTTAGTATTAGTGTTAGTGTTAGTAAAAAATTTTTTTTTTTTCTTTCTACTTCTCTACGAGAAAATATCATCAGATTGGCGATATCCTATTGTAGGGCGGTGGTCTGATAGTGTTCATCTGAGAAAGATAATGTTTCTATTTTGAAACTTATCACGATATATTCATAGGAATGTATTTGCTCAGTGCAGTCGATCGCTTATAAGTGCTCTCGAAGTAACTGCGGGATGCCACTTCTAAATATTATTTTAAGGCCTTTTGTAATACTATACAATCATAAAGTAATAAAGGAGACTAAAGGCAAGATGGCCTAAGTGGAAAAAAAAAAAAATTAATAATAAGAAATGTTATAAAAACAACAAAATTTTTTAAAAATTGCAAATAACTTAATTGATGATCTGTGAGTCATATGAAGAATGATTATAGAGTAATATAATGCAGATCATATATAAAAATTATTATAGATGAAAATACTGTATGCAGCTAAAGAAAACTTTTTTTGTATTAAGTTAATCAATTTTTTATGTTAAAAGAAAGTTGTAGAGCTTGTCAAGATACATCTAACAACAGTTAGGTTATCCAAATTGGTTTAGTAGATGCTAAGATATCATTAAAAAACATATATTATTTATATAGAATTTTATATAGTTAATAAAATGTTTTTTAATGATATCTTAGCATCTACTAAACTGATTTAGATGATCTAACTATCGTTAGATGTGTCTTGACAAGCTCTACAACTTTTTCTTAATGTAGAAGATCGATTAACTTAGTACAAAAAAAGTTTTTCTTAGCTGCATGCTGCATTTTCACCTATAGTAATTTTTATATATGATCTGCATTATATTACACTATAATCATTCTTTATATGACTCACAGATCATCAATTAAAGATTTTAGCAATTATTGCCAATAGCAATACCACCACCATCACCTATTTCTTTTATCAAATTTAGAGATAAGATACAATTTTAAGCCAAGATTAGAGTTAGATATAAAGTTCAAATCTTTGTTAGAGTTAGGTTTTTAGAAGTTTTGAATATTTTTACTTAGTACCTTTAACATATGTTAACTAATAGATTTTTGAGATATAGTATCCTAGTAATATTACTACTGGTAATAAATAGTAATATCTATAACTTAAAATTTTGCTTATAAAACTATTTACTACATTTTAATTAAAAAATTTTTTGCAAAATTTTGCTTTAAAGTATGCTTTTTCTAATTTTAAATAGATATTCATTTCTGTTATCTTTGATTATTTTAATTTTTAAATCTTAGATAGAAGTTATACAGTATAATCTGATACTTTGTTTTTTGTATAGCTAAAATACTATAAAACAATAGTATAATACAAAAATTATACAAAACTTTATTTAAATATTTAAATCAAAACCTTAGCCCAAAGAGACTAGTTAATAATAAAAAAATAAAATAAAAAATAATTATTAGACCAATCTCAATAGACTTTTTTTTTGTTTTTATATTAGTATTTATAGAATTTTTTTTTCTTCATATTGGTAGTTTTGTTAGTATTTTTATTAGATCAAAGTATATATATATATATTGTTATATTAATAGATTTTATTAGCATATTTTAGAAGATTTTATTAGTATATTTATTAGTATAATTTATATTTATTATATGTTTATTTTTAGCTTTAGTTTAATAGTAAAATTTTCGACAAATAGTAGTAATTTTAGTATAATATTAGGTACATTAACAGATACATTAACAGGTACGTTAACAGGTACGTTAACAGGTACGTTAACAGATACGTTAACAGGTACATTAACAGATACGTTAACAGATACGTTAACAGATATGTTAATAGGTACATTAACTGGGTCATTAACTGGATTGTTAAATGAATCGTTAACTAGGTTGTTAAAAAGGTTTTTAAAAGAGTTGTTAACTGGGTTGTTAAAAGCGTTGTTAACTGGGTTGTTAACTGGGTCATTAACTGGGTTGTTAACTAGGTCATTAATTGGGTCGTTAACTAGGTTGTTAACTAGGTTGTTTACTAATAGTCCAAAAGATATAAAAATCCTGTTTTTTTTCTCCAAGGTAAAGCAGACTGTCTCCTCTCCACTTTTAATTTCTTGTTAATTACAACTTATTTTCTTGGAAGTGTAGCCATCACCTACCTTCTTTTTATTGTGTTTAATAAAACTTTTATTGTGTTTTTATTGTGTATTTAAAGTTGAGCTATTGCCTTTTCTTTCTTCTTTGAATATTTATTTTGGTATATTGAGTTGAGCCATCGCCTCTTCTCTCTTTTCTTGAGTATTCTATTGTGTTTTAGGATTAGAGCCATTGCCTCTTTTCTTTATTTTTAGTTATTGTCTTACTTTAAAGTCTCTTTTAGCTTTCTTTCTTATTTTATTCTTTTCTTATTTGCAAACACATTTCTTAACCCTTTTACATGTTAAGTCAAGTAGTATAGCTCTACTAAGATCCTGTATTGCTATATTACAATATACTATATATTTAAATTATCTAAATTACAGATCTGACATTATTCAGCTGCCCTATTAGGTGTCCAAATACGGTTTACTGCACCATTTAAGGCATTGTCTGTATTGGAGAGCTACACCAAGCTAGTTAGTGAAGTCATAATAAAATGGTCTTGATTTAAAGAAATTTTTATCAAGATTCCACCAACAATTAATCTCTTCAATTTTATTCTTCTCTTTACAATAATAATCTAAATTTACTCTATTATTTAATTTAGCTTTGATTTTTACTTTATTATAACTAAATTCTTTCTGTTTGTATTTAAGCTTCTTTCTTTTCTTTCAGTTTATTTTGTTCAAGCTGATAGGAGATCTGGCTCTTGAAAGTCTTCTCTTGTTCTTCTCTTTATACTTCTCTTTTCATTTTGTAGCTTCATATTCTTTTTTCTTTTCTAAAGAGTTTATTCTATAGATCTTTACTGGAAATGTTTTTCTATAGACCTTCTCTCTTTTCAGCTTTTTTAACATTATTCTTGAATCTTCTGCTTCTAGGTTTTGATTAATCTACTTGTATCTTCTTTTTTCCTTTCATCAAAACTGAGCTTTCAGATCTTTTGTTTCTATATATTGATTAGTTCATTTAAGTCTTTCTTCTTTTCTATTCTGTATTTGAAGACCTTTCTTTTTTCTCTTCTTCCTAAAGCCTAGTTTTCTGCCTAGAAACTTCTCTTGTATTTTAATAAAAACCTTTTGATTTCTAAAAAGTTCTATTAAAATTCGTTCTACTATTTCTAATACTATATTTTCTTTTTCTAATTTTTAACTCCCTTTAATCTTCTTGCTAATATATTTTAAATCAAACTTGTATTACTAATCTATTAAAATCTTGTTTATTATACCTATTCTACTAGCAAGTCTTTCTTCTTCTTTTTCAATTTTTGTCATTAATCTGTGAGTCTTCTTTGCTTGCTTGATATATTATTTTATTATTTACTCTGCTGAGATTAAAAATAAAGTCTTTAAACTTGTTTCTGCTTAAATCTGTTTTAAAGTTTTTGCTTCTATTGGGTCTTCAAAGTTTTGTTTCTTAATTTCCTTTTTTCTTTTTCCTTCTTTAGCTTTTTCCTCTTTCTTATACAAATTTACTATGGTTATTTCAATAGATTCTTTAAATTTATTAACTAATGCTTTCAATAATATTTTGTTATACTGCTTTTGTCGAATCTTTCTTTGTTCTTGAAATCTCTTGCTTCAACCTAGTTCTAACTTTGACTTTATTTCAGCAACTTAATTTTTCCTTTGTTTAACTTGCATCATCTTCTTTTTTTCCTTAATTTTCTTTTTAATTTCATACTGATTTGCTGTGAAGATTTCAATAGATTCTTTAAATTGTTATACTATTGTCTTTAAAGCCATTTTGTTGTGCTGTTTTTGTTGATTTTTCTTTTGTTCTTGAAGTCTTTTATTTCAATCTAAATCTACTTTAACTTTATCAACTCTATTTTAGCAGCTTTTTTATTTTTAAACTCTATTATCCATCTTATCTCATTAGCTATTTTTAAGTCAGCTAGAATATTGTTTATTTCTTGATATATGATATATCTAACTAAGTCTTCTTCTTTTTGTAATGCTGCATAGTAATCATAGTTGTTTCTTTTTCTAAGTGCAAGTTCCATATAATTAATTTTATCTAAATTATATTTTCATAATTTTTCATCAAGTTCTGCCATTTGTGCCTTAGCTTCTTCTTTTAAATAAGTTTTTCCTAGTATATTTTGCTAATATTAGATCTATTAAGATATCTTCATTTTTATCAAGTGCTTCTATTTGTGCTCTAAATTCTTCTAATACAGTGATTATTCTTTCAAAACATTTTGTTACTTTTGCTTTACATGACTTGTTGTTTTTTATTATTGTTTTTTTTTGTTGTTTGTTGAGATTGTTTATCACTTTTGTTTATATTCATCACATAGTTTTTGGTGTGTTTCTTTTGTTTATTTTTCATTATATTGTGATTCTTATATTACCAAAACAGATCTGCATTATAGGATCAAGTCTAATTCTCCAAAAATTCACAAAGTGCAAAAAAAAGATCAATGGTTTCACATGATTTTTTCTATATCCTTGCCACTTTTGCTCTTCTAACTTAAGTTTCTTAAGAGACTGAGTGTTTTTTATCATTCTCTTTCTTTTTTTTAAAAGCTTCAAAGCTGATTTCTTATTGAATTTGTGTGTTTTTTAAAGTTTTTCAGTAATTTTGTTTATATAAATTTGTGTACAAAGGATTAACAGAAAGAGTTGGAGTCAGTTTGTTTTAATATTTATAGAATTAAAATAAAAAAAAATTGAATTTAACTTAGTAATTATTGAGAAAAATCACTAGAAATTTTAAATTTTAAATTTTTAAAATAGTTTTATTATATAGCCAATTAAGGTGTAATAACTTAGTGTAATGGTAAAGTTGTTGCATCTCCAAGTGGAGGCAATCAGAATTCGAATCCCACTGATGGTGAAAAATTTGAATTTCAAAATGTGTTACAGCAGACTATAAGTATAAATGGATGGATTGTCATCTATAATCTGATCATACCAGTCTATACTGAGAGGCCGTAGAACAATAGTATAACGTACAAGTTATATGAAACCCGAGTGAAGCAGCTGTGTAAATCCAAAGAGTTGGCGCATATAGGAGCCCACTTGGCAAGACCTGAATAGAGAGGTAGCACAGATCTTCAATAGTACTATATAAAGGATTGTCAATCAGAAAACTAGAGAACTAAATGAGACCGAAGTATTTGGCAAGGCACTCTACCAACCAGGCCACTAGAGAGTAATCAGAGGAAAAGGACCCAACTGTGGAGACCAAAGGCAGGTTATAGCCCTTTCGAGCTATTTGGATTGGAAGTTTGAGTGATGAATGTATAGCAAATAGTTTGTATAGTGAATGCTGGGGTCTGGGTGAACTCTATAAAGGCATAGTAGGTAACAGTAGCGGCTTCAGCTCGCAAGTACTTGGTCTTGGCTTAGGCGTAAGTTACTGAAAATCTAAGTGATACATGTGTGGGGTATGGATCACTCTAGTAGGTTTATTACGAGGATAAAATAGTTCTAAGGGGCCTTAGTAGCAGTTCCTCTTTGGAGAGAATATCTATAATGCTAAGTTGATCAGAGGGTTTAATTGGATAACTCAAGTAATAGTGGATTACAGGTATGACATATAGTGTAGTTTATATGGTTACATATGCAAGACTGCTTAAATAGATAACCAAAAGTTGTATATATAGCTAGTATATATCTTCGTTAATATAACAAAGTCAGGGGTAGCCCATATAGTTGCCTTGATATTCGATTCAAAGTTCAATAAAACATGCCAGACCCCAAAGTGGTCACCTTAACATTAAAAAAAAAAAATTATATAGCCAATTGAAATTATAAACAATAATCAATAGCTAATTTTTTTACTATAATTAGAATACTAGTATTTTAATGTAATAAGTTTTGTTTACTTTTTGTTAATTTTGTATATATTGTAAAAGCAGGTGGGTTGTTAAAATAACATCTTTTAATTTGGGCTGATTGTTAATTATATTTCTTTTTCTTGAATATTCATCTTGTTGTTTATTGATAGTTTAGATATATACAATACACTGATATGTATTTAATATTCTGTTTTTATAAGTTGTTTTCTTTTACTAAGTCTGTTAAGAACTGGTTGTTGTTTTTAGTTCTTTTGTTATATATTACTATTGTTTTTTTATAGAAGTAATTATTGTATTAGGTATTCTTTAGTGTTTAGAGCTAACTTTTTATATATTTATTTTATTAATTTTATTTAGAATTAATGTAGATGTATCTGTAGGGTACATTAAATTTTTTGTACTCATTATTTTGATTACAGTAATATCAATATTGTTTATGTTAGGTTAGGGTTAAGGTGAGAACTATGTTAGGGTTTAGGATTTAGGTAGTTATATAGTAAAATCGCTCAAGGAAAACTTTTTATTAATGCACAGAAGATGGTTTGATATGCAATTTCTTGCGAAATAAGCTATTTTTGTGATTTTTGTCAAAACGAACATTTGTTTTGAATTTTCCTGATCATGTAACATTACACCTGATATATAGGTCACATAATGCGGGTATATGTACCTTCGGATACATATATATAATCCCTTTTATTTATTATTTTTTTTTATTTTCTATATTAATTTTGTAATTTCTAGAGATTGTTAGAGAGTTTTTTAAATTTTCAAGTTTGAAACATTTATTCAAAAAAAAATATTTTTGTTAGTTATTATTCTTTAAAACTTAAAAAATATTTAATATTATTATAGTAAAGATGTGGTAAGGGACGTAACAAAAATCAGTTAATTTTTTAGAGAAGGAGGTTGGTAAAAAATTTAAAATTATTTGGAAATAACGCTAGGTACTTGCTTAGAAGAGTGATATAATACTACCAAAACTGGAATAATAAGAGAAACAGTGAATATGTGAAAGAGCTGTAGTAAAAGATTGACCTTATCTAAAACAAGATGCACCTCTGGCACTATAAAATAACTAGCTAAAAGAAGGTAATTTTATAGAGATAGGCGAGCTAATCTAATATATATAAAGAAACCAAGTTGAAGCTCTAATCATACCTATATGAAAGTCTTTAACAAAAGAAGCCAGAATATATTAACAATAATGCAACACCAACTAATGATAAGGAGTCAAGTTGAAAGTCAAGGTGAATTAGTGTATGCCTTCTAGTAACATGATACAATGCCTATAGTTAGAAGTAGAATTACTTGCCATTTAAGGAATTTTGTGGTATTAGACTGATTTTTAACAAGATAGATCATTAAAGTAACTACACAATATGGTTCTAGTAATATATCATATGAGAAAGTACAAATGGGTTAGTTAATATTACTATATCAGAAAAGAACTTTAAGTCCTGAGGTGGCAAACTAGTGATAGCAGTAGGGCTTGGCTTGAGATACAGATTAGTAATATCTAGGCAGATAAGTGAGAGATTAGAGCATTCATAAAGAGAGATGATACATGAAGGGATACAAACTGATTAAGGCAGTGCAAACTCAAGATAAGACCTTAATTTAACAATGGAATACCAACTCTGTCATATAGTGAACCTAATTAGGCAGCAAGTTCCTGGCTTGAGATATAAGGCTGTTAGACTATTTGCACCAATTGCGATTGCATGAATAAAATACTTTAGAGAGAAATTGCAGTAGATCGTGTTTGCAAGTATACCAACTTGGAAGCTCATTAGAAGCAAACATCTAATATATCAAATTAGAAGTTATGACTAGTTATATGAGATGTAGAGGGAATGTGATATTACTAGAAATAGTTAGTTAAGAAGTGTTAAACTAGGTAAGACATGTGTGGGATATGAACCACTCTAGTAGGTTTAGGTTATAGATAAATTAGTCTAAGGCTTTATAGTGCTATGTTAACATATATGTAAGGAATTATCTAAGTATATATTAATAAAAACCAGAAGCATAATCTCATCTTAAATATTAAAAAAAAAAAATTTAAAATTATATATAAAGACCTGATCAAACTATATAATAAGAGGGAAGAGGAGAATAAGCTTTTGATAAAAAAAAATCAGATAATAAATGACACTGCTTTAACTTAGTGAAGTTGATAAGTTGTTGCACTTCTAAGCAATTTGTTGGCTAAGTAGAGAGTTTAAACCTATTAATAACAAATTTCAAAAATTATACTTGTACAATGGCTACTGTTTTTCATTGATTAGTTGAAATGAGATCTCTGTAACCTTGGTGGCACCAACTAGATTAGAAAATTATAAGGCATTTGTATCATATATAAGTTATATAAATAGAAGTTCTATGACTGAGTTAATTTAAAGAACCAGAAAGATGGATGTCTACTTGACAAGACCTGAATAGAGAGGTAGCACAAATTTTTGATGATATTATGTAAAGGATTATTACCAAAAAACTGAAATAACTGAATGAGACCAAAGTATATGACAAGACACTCTACTAACCAGGCCACCAGATCAGCCAGTAGGAAGAGTTCACCCTTCTGAACCTTCTGAATTGGGAGTTTGGAAAAATTGAAGAAACAGTTGATAGTTTGTATAGTGGATGCTAAGGTTTGGGTAAACTTTACAAGGGCGGAAGTAGATAACAGTAGCAGCTTCGACTCGCAAATACTTGTTCTCAGACTCAACATAAGTTACCAAATCTAGATTAGCTGGATTGTGAGTATGAAAAATTCATCTTAAAGATAAAGTAGTCCTAAGGGAATAGGAAAAGCATCTGGAACTTCTTGACTAACAAATGTAACAGAAATGTACTAGTGTTGCTTTACAGAGGGTTTAAATGAGTAACACCCATAATTGGGTTACAAATACAGCATACAGTATAAATTTATAATAATAGGCGGACTACTTAAATTAGGATGTACTCTCTAATGTAATAGGAGGATTCCTTGTGAGCCACCCCACCCAAATACTTGAATAAAAACCTTAGCCCCAAAGAGGCTAGTTGTAAAATTAAAAAAAAAAAAAATTATTATAGTACTACTTTCAGAATCGCTTCTAATAAAAGTTGGTGGAACACTTGATCACACTTGATCTCGAACTTTTTTATAGCTAAACGTTCAAAAATGAAAACCATTTTACAAAAATTCAGAGGCTTTGATTATAAAAATTTCGATACCAGCGTTGCTACTTTAAACTAAAACTTTCTATATATTGTAAAATACATATTTTGTTGGGGTATGCGATATCATAGGATTTACAAATCTATTGAAGATCATGTATTAAAAGTCGGTATGAAATTTTTGACAT
>CAJVPZ010003817.1:0-10591 GCA_910592135.1 Racocetra fulgida | reverse complement strand
GTTTCACAATTGGCCAATAATAACGTGTTATTCAATTTCATGTGACGACCAATCACGAGAAAGTTATCCTATATAGTTCGACATTGATTACAATCGATATTCGATGTTATTCGATGTTCGATATTGAATTTAGATTTGATCTCGTGACTTCAGCCAATAACATGTGTTTTTATATACATATATGGCATTTTTTTTTCGGTCGACGTATAATATCCTTCGGGCAATTATATTATACAGTATGTATCGGCATATAAATAATTCGGTTTTGGTGAGCTTCAATCAATCATCATCATCATCATCATTATGTTGCAGTGTATTATTATATTGATCTTTAAAAACAAAAATGCGTGTGGTAGTTTATAGTACAACCGCTATGCAGATTTTTTCTTTATTTCATTTCGGAAGAGTAGATCGTTTACATATAAACTTGCTTTTTGCACGTGTTCTGTTTTTTAAAAGGAAGAAGCAGCAATTTCGTTATCTTACGTATGTATGTATGTATGTATGTATCTTAAAGATGAGATTATGTATTATCGTTATTTGGCAAATAATTTTCATTTTGAATAATCAAATGTTTATTAAGTATATTCTAAAAAATTCCCTATGTTAGGGGACGCTTAAAGCCGGGTCCATTATAAATTTAAATTAACGTTAAGGTTAGGGTTAGTTTAGGGCCTGTATGGACTAACATTAAAAGGTTTCTATATGTAAAATCGTCCCCTCGACATTTTTTCTTAATGCACCAAGATAGGTTTAGACATTGGTTTCTTGTATTTTTCACATTTTTTACTTTTTTTGCTTCGTCGGGCTGATCCGTGTAAACAAAAATTGGAGATTTTGATTGGTCGTACATAACGGAAGATCTCGTGACAGACCTGGCTTTAAGCGACCCCCTATGTTAGAAAGTTCAGGAATCAAACGTGTTAGGACATGCTTAATACGAACAACGGAGAGATGCGGAGTAATAAAGCTCACTCAGCCTAATATTGCATTCTTCTTTGTTATGATGATCTATGTTTGAAATATTTTCATGGTAATGAAGACCATCTTTAATCAACAAACACTACGAGGTTAAATTGGAAAAGTGTGTGCTGATGCGCCGAAGTTAAAAATAGGTCTCAAGTATTAAAATTTCCAAATACGGTTACCTTCACTTTATAAACGTATCAGTTTTATCAAAATTGTACAACATGGAACAGGTTAAGAATCCTGAAGCAGGGTTAAATAATTAAGTTTTGCTCTTGAATTTTTTTATTTTTCGGTTTCGTCAACAGTCAATAGTAGTGGAAAATATCTAAAGACTATAAATAATGGTTGGTGATCGCGACAAATATATTGGGTTGGCACTGGCTGTCTCTTCTAGTCTGTTGATCGGAACGTCTTTTATCATAACGAAGAAGGGTCTAATCGATGCAACACGCAGACATGGTAGTTTTACTGTTACCCTCCATATTTGTTAGTTTGGTTACTTAACTCACTTATTTCTTGGTTACAGGACCTTCTAGTGACGATCATAGTTACCTAAAGAATCCGATCTGGTGGTTAGGAATGGGTACAAGTATGTTAATGATTTTCTTTTCTCGGAAATCCTTTGTGAATTGTAGTGAATCGTATGCTTATTGTTACTTTTATTTTTTTTTCAATTTTATTACTCAAAATTTACCAGTGGTGGTTGGTGAATTGCTTAATTTTGCTGCCTATTCATTTGCTCCCGCTATCCTTGTAACTCCCCTTGGTGCATTGAGTGTTTTAATCGGGTATGTAACTAATGTTTTTTTTTTGCTTTTACACATAGCTGAACTGTATTGTTGGCCTTATTTTAATTATATTTTAATTATATTTTAATTATATTTTAATTATATTTTAATTATTTTAATCCTTTATTACAACTGCTTGGAAACGTTTAGAGCTGTTTTAGCTTCACTATTTCTCAAGGAAAATCTTGGGCGAATAGGGACAGTGGGGTGTGGCTTGTGTTTAATTGGTTCAATAAATATTGTGATACATGCACCAGCGGATAGGGATATTTTGACTGTTGACGAAATTCTTGCCTTTGCTCTCCAACCTGGCAGGTGTTACACTTTTCATGTCATTTAATTCTACCATTGCTCATAGTGATATTGATTTCTATCATTTTACTCTATTTTCCTCTATTTATAGCTTTTTTAATATACTGTGTGCTGGTCGCTTTGTATACAATTATCGCGATACATCGTATTGTACCAAAATACGGGAAAAAAAACCCTTTGGTATATTTATCTATTTGTTCTTTAGTTGGTTCAATATCTGTGATGTCGTGCAAAGGTTTTGGTATAGCTCTCAAATTGACCTTCGCGGGTAACAATCAGTTAACCCATCCATCAACTTATGTTTTCATAATCATTTCTGCCTTGTGTATATTGGTACAAATGAATTATTTCAACAAAGCTCTGGATCAATTTGAAACTAATATGTAAGCTTTCTTACCTATATTTCTCTTTTCTTGTGATTCTCTTATTAATACCTATTCCTTATTCCTTTATCTTTCAGTGTAAACCCTATATATTATGTCTCTTTCACGACGTCCACAATATTTGCTTCTGTCCTACTATTTCAAGGTTTCAATACTAGTAATGCGGTTAATGTAATCAGCCTATTTTGTGGTTTCCTAACTATTTTCGCTGGTGTATTTCTTCTAAATGGTGCAAAAACCGATGGACTACGGACTAGGTCTTCGCAAAACGGTAATGGGGTATTACGATCATCAATATCATTAGATGTACATGATCTGATGAAAACAAGAGATGCTACGTTATTGAACGCTTTTAATGAAGAAAGTTTAGGATTAACTCAATTAAATGATATATCTGATTCTGAAGAGGGTTGACCTATTGGAAAGTGGCGGGCAATTTTTAATGACTTAAACATTCAATCACCTTTTAACAGGACAATGTCAGATATGAAAGTTTTCTTCTATTAATTATATTATAATATATATTATATCTCGTTTTGTAGAGAGCAAAACTGAGGATATAACTTCATATAGATGATGACGATTGATCCTCATTAACGGGACATTTAAATTTATTTGCATCCCAGTTGTACAGTAATTCAATTAGATGCTTAAATCATGTATCAATATACAATGTGATGTGTCAAGTATTATTTAATTTTTCGTTACGATATTTAGACTGTGTCCACGTTGTTCGCAAATAAAGAGCTATTGTGGAATCACCGTCGAAATGTGTAGATATGTTAAACCGTACTGGTTACGAATGGTTTTTTTTTTTTTTTTTTTATATATATATATAAAATTTTATGATTTTTATAGTTTATAATATTTCAATAACTAATCAAGTGCCAACAGACACTAATAATGTTATGCGTATATTTTATATTAACAAATAGGATTTTACCTTTTGTACTAATAGCACATTAAGGAAAAAATTATTAATTAAAAAAATTAAAATAATTTTCATATACGTATATACAAATTTATTAAATATTTTTAATGTAGTTTAGTAATATTAATTGAAAGTCAAATATTATTTGTATAATAGTTTCTGGTTTATAATTGTTTATAACCCTATTTTTTTATTTTACTTATAAAATTTTGATTTTATTATTGTGTATAAATTTAATAATTATACGTATAAGGTATTTTTAATATACAAAAAACCTTTAGTTAAATTGGTTAAGTATATAGATTTTAAAAGAATAATATATAAATATTATTATTGTATAAAAATTTGTTGTTTAAAAGTATATATAAAAAATTTTTAGATATTTTAATAAAATTAATTAGAATTAATAACAAAAAGTTAATTAAAAAGTTTAAACAAAAATTTATAAAAAAAGTTTAAATATAGTATTTAGTAAATAATTTTTAAAAAAATTAAGTTTAAAATTTTAATATAAAAATTCTAAATATAGTAGTATATTTATATATTTTATATATTTATAGCAAAATTAAACCTCAATAGAAATTATAGTTTCAAGTAGAATTAAAGTTAGAGTTAAAATTGGCCTCACCTTTGAAGATTAAAAAAAAAAAAAAGTTAAAGTTAAAATAAAATTACAAAAAAATATTTTTGTTATATTACAGTATATAACAGAGATTATCTAATTTAAATTTTGAAATACAGTATCAGCAATTTTATAATAATATACATGAAGTATATAATCTACTAACTAGTCTTGTAAGAGTGTAGTAACTTAGTGAAGTGGTGAAGTTGTTGCATCCCCAAATAGTTGAGTATAAGTTCAATTCTCATGGAGGGCAAAAATTAAATTTAGAAAATAAATTATCATTGTGGTTAGAAAAACTTGAGACCCTATAACTATAGTTGTATCAAGATAACAATTAGAAGATTCTGGGACATTTGTGTAATAAAAAAGTTACACAAAAGCATGCAAGCTAGTTTAGTCAATGCAAACTCTCAATAAGTTCTTCAGGATTGTAAAAAGTTACAGAGCTGATATGATAATAGGGTGCTCGCTTGGCAAGTCCTGAATAAAGAAATAGTAAAGACTTTTGATAATACTACTGAAATAGGCTTCACCTGAGGTTGGCATAACTGGATGAAGACCAGGTATTCAGAAAGAGATATTCCATCAACCAGGTTGTCAAAACATTAGAAGAAAAGGATCTGCAATACAGATACCAAGAGACTGATGTCTTTTCTAGACTATTTGAATTGGTAGTCTGAGAAGACTGGCTAGAAGTACTAAAAAAAAAAAGTACCAGATTGTTTTGAAGGAAATACTAGGATTTGAGTGAACTTTATAAGGGCAAAAAGTAGATTGTATAGCAATGATTAGACCATAGTATAGTTAAAATATTATGAAAAAACTGGCAATTACAAAATAGTTAGAGAATATTTCTGTTATGAAATTAGGCACAACTGGTGAACTATAGCCTGTGTATATCAATTGAAGACTAGGTTAGCAAGATTGTAAATATGAAAAGCTTTAACAAGTTTACTTTAAGGATAAAGTAGTCCTAAGTCAATATCTGAAAATAAGAAAATAATAGTACTTTTTTTTGGTTATAGGGCAATATATATAGGTGCAAAGAGTTTAAATAGATAACCTTCTAGTTGGGTTATAGATATGATATCTAGTATAGAACTTAATAATAAACAGACTACTTTAATAGGCAACTAAAAATTGTATATATAGCTAGTTATACTTTTCAAATATATATACAGTATGAGTATATTATACTGTAAAAGTTAAAGTATAATCAAATAAAAGGAATATGACCAAAAGATCATCTTAAAAATCAAAAAAAAAACAATCATTTAGAAAGAGTAATCTAAAATATCTACTTTTTACAAAAAATTTTTCAAAAAAAAATAAAAGACTAATAAAAATATATAAATTTTTTTTTGTAGATTTTACAGTTAAAAAGTTTAACTTTTTAGTTTCTATTTTTCTTAATTAATAACTTAAACCAATTCGTAAAAGCTTAACTTGTTTACAAAATAATTTTTTGATTTAAATACCAAATATACAAGGGAGTTTGCTACAGAGAAACTTTATTTAAAGTACAAATTTGTCTAATATTATTATATATTTACTTTTAGTATTTTATATATATAAGTTTTGTTAATAACAAGTTTGCTTATACAAAACTAAGAATATTATTATATCTATTTTGTTGTTTTTTTTATATTATTTGCTATAATTTAGTTTAAATATTGTTGATTAAAGAAATTATTGAAAAGTTTGTATATTTTATCTTTTATTTTTTTATTTTAGTGATTTTCTTTTAATTAATTAATAACAGACTATAGCAAGATCTTAGTTAACCAAATCTATATTATCCATATTATAAAGTGCTTTATATCTATATAAATAAAAAATTTCTTAGCTTATTTTATTATCACAGTAAATTTTAATAAAGATTAAATACTAGAGCCTTGCCTAAAAACAATCTATTTAAGTAAATATTTTTCTTTTTTTAGAATCCCCAATTTATTAAAAATTTGGATTCTGAATATCAACAAATAATTCTTATTAATCTTGTCAGAATTATTGCTTTATACTATAATAAAATATTATAAATCTGATAATACTTTTTTGTAAAAAAGTAAAAAAAAACAAAAAGGTATAGATAGAATAAAAAAAAATATAAATAAAAACAAATATATAATAAATATAATTAAAATATAAAAAAGTTTAAAAGCTATTCTAAAATCTATAAAAACTTATCTACAAATATAAAATTTGCTAATTAGATAAAAACTATCTGCATAGTTGTAGAAATTTATTAAAATCTAAAACCTAAAATTAAATTTTGAAGATGAAATATTTTTGGCCTATTTTACTTAAAAGACAACCTTTTTATGTCTTTTTTTAAAAAGATAAAATTATAAAAATACAATTACTTAAATTAACTTTGTTCTTATATATAAAAAATTTTAATTTGCTCTAATAAAACAAAATAAATTTTTTTTGAAAACATTTTAGTAGTATATATAATATAGCTATTTAACTAAAAAAAAGAAACCAAAATATATTTTATTTTGTATTAAGAGCTAAAAATTATATATATAGTTAGATCTTTTTAAATGCATATTGTTGAAACCAACTTTAGAGCATGTATTTAGAGAGAGTTGCAATTAAAAAACAATAATAAAATTATTATATAACTATTATTACAGCCTTTAATAGTCTAAAATAATAGATTTGATAGTTGATAATTATGTAAATATATTTATAAAAAAAGTTTTTATAAATAGCTAGACAATTAATATACATTTATAGAATAAAGAATGTGTATTTATCTATAAGTTCCATCATGAGCTCAGGCTTATATTAAGTATTTAGAGAGGTGCTACATTTAGAGAAAGTGTATTTAGAGAGGTTTGATTGTATATAACTTTAAAATATTATATATTTTTGTATTATTACTCTAGTTTATAACTTTATTAAATTTATTTTAAATTCTAAAATATTTAATTTTAAAATTTTATTATATGATTATTAATTTTAATATTTTTGTTTTTTTAATATACTATTTTTTTTATAGTTTTTTCTTTTAAACTACTTCTTTATTTTTAGATTAATAGAATTTTTTCTTTTCAATTACTATTATTAGAAGCTTCTTTTTTAATATATTTTAAAAAACAATTACATAACAACTGATGTTTAATTTGAATATAAAATTTGCTATTTATAATTTTTATCCTATTAATCTTAAAACTTTCTCTTTATATGTAATTATTATGTTTTCTAATTATTATATTATAATTTAAAACTTTCTAAAAATAGAAATAGTAAACAATACTGATCTTTTGAAGAGGTAGCTAAATCCTCTACTTTTTATTAAAACTTGTAAAAAAAGAGAATAATAAAAAAATATAGATATTCTATAGAATAGGTGGGCAAACTCCGCCAATTTCGCAAACTCTGATATTAAAAAATTAATGATTACTAATTATTAGCAAAGCTTATTTTTTATATTGTCCACCTATTCTATAGAACATTCAAAAATATTATAATTTTGCAAGTTTTTTAACTAAAAAGTATTGTTTCAAAAATTTTTTATAATCTTTTATTCTTAAACAAACTTAAGTTTACTTTTTACTTGCTGTTTCTAAAAACTCTTTTGGTTTAAATATTAAACACATAAAGAAGTTTACTTAAAGAAAGAAAAACTTGACTTTTATACAAATTATTTAAAATATCAACATCTTAATATTATATTTAAAAACCTCATCAACAACAGTTCTTGTCAAAAAAACTTCAAGTTGTTGTTAACTTCTGATCTTGAATCTTTAACTTGTTTTTTAGTAACTGGTTGGTACAAATAATTAATAGAAAGAGTTATATTGTTTTTAATAATTATATTAAAATAAAACATATTTAATTGTAACAACATATTACTGTATATGATTATTTGTAACAACTTACTTAATAATCAATAAAATTCATATAACTCTAACTTTAATTACTATTGGCTAATTCCTGTAATATGTTGTTACAAATATATTTATTTTTAAAAATATCTTTGCAAACAAATTTGTCTGCATAATAGACAAAAAGATAATATAATATTGCTAGCATTTGGCTTTAATAACATATAATAGCATAATTTTAATATGTACAAAGTAGCTATAAATAATTTTATTATTTTGTATTTAAACCTAGTCAATTTTATTATATAATTGTTAATACAAATATTGTTACAGATTTGTTAATAATTGAATAATATTATTTGCAATTTGCATATAAAAAGCCGAGTTATTTTCAAAAATATTATGTACGTATTAGTTAACTAATAAAAAACATACTGTATATATATAGATATATGTATACTACATTGGGGCCGGTCTACTAAGTAAATCAAAATTATACATATACTGTAATATAAAATCCACTAAAAATTTTTTCTTTTATTATTAATATTGCTCTTAACATAATTTTATTAATATTTTATTAGTGATAACTATTTCGATGTAGGCCTTTATGACTAAAATAAATTTTGAACAGATCGATAGAAAGTCTCTACAGTACAAGTTACAGACCAAATTTTTATACTTAAAAAAAATTTATTGGTACGTCAAAAAAATATAACTAAATTAGTTATAAAACGAATTTGTAACTTACGGTATAAAACGAATTTGTAATATACGTACGTACGTATAAAAATGATTCTGTAACTTTGTTATTGGATTGGAAGAGTTGATTGACATTCAAACTTATTAAAAAAGAAATCTGCATCTAAAAAAAGGCATATCAACTTTATGTATAAATTGTTACGTACGGATTAATTATATTGATAAAAAAAATTTCGGTAGGCTAAAATATTCATAATCACACATAATTTTGATTTACTTAGTTGACAGACATACATACTGTATAATAATAATAAATCCGGATCAATTAAATTTGCATGTCAAAAACCGATTACCGAAAATTTTTTGTATCTGTAACAATCCAGATTAAGATCATAATTGTCGCCACAAGTTAGAATAAACTTTAAAATTGGAAATTTGCTATTTGTCTTATATTTGAAGTTTATCAAGAATTTGTACAGATATTAAGATAAAATGTGTGTTTGCAAAAGATCAATAGAAACAAGGTTGTTTTATTAACTTTATAAAATATAATCTAAAATTTAAAGAACATAATTAAAGCTTTAGCATATAAAGCGTCATCGTTTTGCGAGTTTAACTTGGCAGAGAAAAAAAAAAAGATATTACACGAATAGCTAGTGTATGAATAACAGGTAATAAACTTGCCTTCTACTGTTTATCGTCATCATTTTTGGACTCTATGATTTTCTTTAACTCTTCTATTCCAATTTTGGCGGTTCGTTGCGATTCATCGAGTTTTCCACCAGATGAAGTTAATTGGATGAGGTTAGTTAGATTACGGTTTCTATAATGTCATGTATACATTTGAATAATTAAATTTGATAAATACAAAATAGATGTTGTATACGTGAAGACGCGACTTAACATTGCATCTATGGCATGAAGTATGCCTTGAAGTTCATATAAGATTTGTGTTTCGTGATCATCCAATGTCATTGTTTAAAAGTCGGATTCAATTTTGTTCAAAACAGATTAACGTTAATTTAACAGATCAACCGAAATTTTTAACCGATCATCAAACAATAACAGATCATGTGATTAGATTGGATTTTACTGTTTTAGCGCCAAAAAACCACTTGCAGGAATTAGTGAAACTATCCGAGTTTACTAATTTCTCCTCCCCACACTTCACTATCGGAGCACTATAAAATTGATTAAATAACACAGGTACTCCGATATGTGAATAATTAGTCGAACCAATCAGAAGTGGGGGGAGAAATTAGTAAACTCAAACCATGCGATAATTAGTATAACATTGTTTCGGCAATAGGAAAAAAACCAGCCGAAACTAATGCTATCACAGTTTGAAACGTCCTAACTAGTTTGGGTTGCATCTATACGTATGTAGTAGGAATGTCTTCCAAACCAATAAGATACACCTCTACGTGGTGGTTGGACGAAACTAAGTATCTTTGTATCTCTGCTTCTTGATTAAAATTTATATTTTATTTAACGTTGTAAGAGCAATAAGAAAAGTGCATTTATGGAGGTCATACACTGTATATATATTTGGATCTGAATTTGAGTGTGCATTTAGAGAGGGTGTGTACTTATAGAGGGTAAATTTTACTGTATATATTAGTCTATAAAGAGTAGTCAATTTACCTAATGATCATAATTACACGTCTAAAAAATGAAAACTTAACATTTAACAAAAAAATGTTTAAAATGAAACTTCGAATTTATAAAATTCATTAACAAAAACCATCAGCGCTTTGCTTTAATGTTGCTGTTTTGATAGATATCTATTTCTGTTAGACTATAGTCTAATTTTTTAAAAACCTCCGGATCCTCCAGATCCTCCAGATCATATAATTTCTTAGAAATCAATTTTTTCTTCTGGTGGCTAAGACATATCTTATCGAAACTAGGGATTGGAACCGCCTAAAATTTTTCTTAATCGTTTAATCGTTTAATCGTTTAACCATTTAACTTGGCCGGCATTAAGATAATTCCGGCCCACGACCAACATAATTCTGCCCGGAATTATGGTGCAATTTTTAAAC